>NNCF01127530.1:4113051-4159366 GCA_002313205.1 Laupala kohalensis | reverse complement strand
CGGAAAGAATTTCTCAGGGTTTTAACTGTTGGGAGTAGGGTGCAGTGCCCTGGAGAGTTGGGGGGTGAGTTTCATGAGAGGGGAATGATGTTCAGGGATTTGTTCATTTAATAGGGAAATGTTGTTGTTTTTTAGAATACTATGGATATGTAAAATTTCTAATTTGATCCGGGGCCAAAATCTATTTTCTACTTCTAAAATATAAAAATCCTTCTCAATGTTGAAGGTGTATATGTTTTCTACTAGGTGGTTGGCGAAGTGTGAGACTGTAGTATTTCTTTTTCCATGCATTTAAGTGTTCTTGTACCCTTTGTTGAACGTTCGTCCAGATTGCCCCACATACACGGAGGGACAATCGCTGCATGTGAGAGCATACACTCCACTTCGGAGGAGAAGGGGGGGAATCGTTAGTGTATAATAGGATTGAGTTGAGTGTTTGTGGAAAGAAGAAGGTAGTGTGAATGTTGAAATGTTTTAATGAATTAGCGATTTTAAGTGAGAGAGGACCTATGAAAGGGATTGCATATCTGACTTGAATATTGTTTGGAGTAAGTGAAGTGATATAATCTAACTTTCTTAGTGATTATATATACCAAGTAGTACTGACTAGTTTAAGGTGGGTTTAATGGAGAAGGGAAAATTACCTAAAAAAGCTTTGTTCCATCTAATGGTAAATTAGTTACATGGTTTTATCATTCCGCGACTGGCTGAGAATAGGGTAAGATAGAATGTGTAGTGGTTAGATGTTTGGCGAAGCAGATACACTGGCGTGGGTTCGGGACCGGCGCGGACGCACATCTTGCTTTTATGCGTTGCAAGCGGCGCAGGTTATGCGCAGTTTATTGATAGTTACCACATGCACAGTGTTTGTTCCTGGTGGACACCGCCCATTCAGCGCGCGTTGTTAATTTGTGGTTTTTACGGCTCTCCACCACGCTTCCGTGAAATACAGTTAAATTCGGCAATTACAGTTCCACCCATTCTCTCCCCTCACTTTCCCCGTGTCCCATTCATTCTCTCTCCCGCGCACATTGCGTCGGTGTGGCGCTGACGCGCGCCGTGTTGGAATAACGCACGCTGCAGTTCGTTAATGCACTGCTCCGGTGTGTGCGTGAGGCGCGGTCGCGTATTGGAGTCGCAGACGATACAGGGAGGGTGCGTGAACAAACACATGTACGAGTGCATACGAGTATGCGTGCGACGCAATTTCGCGGCGGGCAAATTGCGTTGTCAAAGACGCGTCTCGTCAATCCCGAACTGAACAGCGCTCTCGGGATCTGAACGCTGTCTGTCGGGAGGAGCGGGAACTGAAGTATCAAGGGCCCCCGGACGTGCCGATAAACGCTCGTTGCGATCACCCGGCTACAATAAATGGCACAATCGCTATTGTACTCTCGACTAATGCGCGGGAATTGCCAGGGAAATAAAAAATGTTTAAAGAACCCCGTTAGATATTGACTATCGGACTTCGAAATCAGTTATTAATTTCAATTGTAAAACGAATCTAGTATTTTTCTCTATTGTGCCTTTTGTGGCCATCGGAAGGATTTTACCAACGAGGAAAGTGGCTATGAAGGTGCGGAATAGCCAGACACCACCTGTAAAGTACTCATCTCGCGTTTATTCATATTCGATACGTACGAGTGTTATTTTGATTGATTAGTAACGTCCCGGACGAATGATTTATTTCTTGCGGCGTTAGCTTTTTTTTTCTTGTAACCAGCGTAAGTAGTGAAAGGTACGGAGGTATGAAAATGTATGTAGTAATAAAATATTGCTCAAAGATAGTAATCTGCTCGGAGGAAATTATTGATTGCTTTAGAAGTCAGAAAAAGAAATTACTCGAGGCGTTGTGTGTGACAGTAAATTACATTTGTGTCATTCTCTTTTATCTTACTCTCTTGTCCAGTGAAGTTTTAATAATTATTTGATGACACATGTTATATTCGGAAAAAAGTATTTGTCATATATGAACTAATTATTTTATACATTTTGTCATACAATATTTATTCAACATTCATCATTCACCTTTATATTTCTGTTAATCTTAGCCGAATTGACTACTAACACATTTCTGTTCAAAAATGACCAAATAATAATTATATTATAACCATATTTCACTTTACTTTCCGTATTTCGAAATAAAGCTGTCTGATGGAAAATATTCGATCAATGATGTCGCTCATCGTGTGCCAATTAATACTTACTTGTTTTTACTCCAAATGAAAGAATAAAAAATCACTTTTGTTCGATTTCTTTTTCTTTTCTATTTGTTTTTTTTTTCTGATAGCAAAATAATTGTGAGATATTATACAATAAATAATTTTATTCAAATTAAATATACTCTTTGAAATCTTAAAAGATCTTTTTTTTTCAAATAAGCATTTAGTGATTCCTGATATTACATTAATTGATGAATTATGTGGTCTAAATAAATGTTTGTATATTCCTTTGATTTTTGTTTTTGATTTTTAGTTTGTTTTATTCCCCTAACTGCACTTGACATTGTACGGAGAGTACAATAGGTAATAAATTGAACATATAGTACACTGGTACATTAAGAAATTCGTATTTGAGATTATTTGAACATATCTTCTTCCATTTCTGTTTAATCTTCTTCGACTGTTCTAGTGTAAAAATACCAATAATAAATAAATTATCTTTTAATTTACGATAAAATGATCTATTCCATCCTTCTTTCTTTTCTTCATTCTTTCTACACAAAATGTAACTTTTCTCCCTATCTGGAATCTTCCTCATCAAACCAATACTGCAGGAACAACACAAGCACATTTTCCCCTTCTTGTCCTCTCAATTACGCAGATATAACCTATTACGCCGATGCAAACATCAGTCCCCGACGCAAATTAATAACACCTCCAGCTAACTATTCTCTTCAGATCTACCTAGACTTTATCTTTTTTTCTCTCTCTCTCTGTCTGTCTCATCACCTTTAGTTCCACCTATTTGCGTCTGCGGGCGTTTATCAAGCAGATTGAGCGGCAACGACGGTGGCGCCAGGGAGAACGAGCAGTAAGGGGTGCGAGCGGAGGGGAGGGCTTATCTCGCGAAATCTGCGCACCCTGCGCGCGCCGCCCCTCCTCCGCCCTTTCGTCCACCCCCGTCGTCGATCTCCGCTCGCCCGCCCCTCGTAACACTCGTAGTCCCGCGTCGGCCACCGTCGCCATGACAACGGCGAGGGAGTTAAGACGCGACATGCGCCGTCGAAGCCTGTAGGCGAAGGGAGTCAGGGGCGAGAGCGTGCGTCGGGGGTCGGCGGCGGGGACAGTGTGGCAGTGGCGGCGGGGAACGAGGGGAAGAGAGAGTGTCATGGCTGACACCCCAGGCCACCTCGCACCCACCACGTTAGTTGGCGCGGACCGTGTGCGGAATATTGGATTCGATCGATACGACAGGGAGAGTGTCTCTTTTGTGTCGGGTTTTGGGCGAGTGTTAGATATTTTGCGGGTCCTAGGGACTCTCGTGTGATGCTGGACGAATCCGAGCTCTAGGAGAAAGATTTCGATCTAAAGACCGATGTCCTAGAAAATTCATATTGCTCGATTTGATGTCTCGTTTTAAACAGGGGCGTGTATATCCGTCTTAGTTTTGCGTATATGCAAAATATGAATGTTTCTATTAAAATTGGTTTAAACATATACTCTACTCAATAATATTAAGTATTATTTGGAACAACGTAATTCGTGGTTTTTAAATTAACCATGGGTATGAACAGTCCGTCTTCGTCTGCATATTGATATAGAATAAATAAATAACGGCGTTTTTATCGGACAGTATATTAAAGAACTCTAGTGGAAAAACATGATCACTTAACAAAATTTTTAAAAAAATTACAAACACTTTGAAAACTTTTAAAATTCACGACGTTTCGTTATCCATTGACATGTACCATTATAAAGTGAGATAAAATATTGCGAGTGACAGCTCAAGTCAAACTAAGATGGATCACAGGCAAAAGACACNGGGGGGGGGGGGCGAATATGCTTTTAAGGAGTAAACAACTTATTGGGAGTCATAGAAACAATCAAATACAAATAAAACATCAAAATATAATGTTATAAATATTGATTATTGTTTATGTTATTCATTAATCTCTAGTAACTTCTTAATCGAAACAATGCACTTGGCAACCAACCTTAATAGTCAACGATGTTGCTTTTTGAACAATCATATTATTTTGCACTATGAAAGTAAATTTGCTTGTTATTACGTACTTTCCATTCTTTTTCTATTAACCTCATAAACCAAGCTGATTAAAGCAAACTGGTTATCGACTTTCCCCACACTAGACAGGAACCATCGATTTATTACCGAAGGGACTCGACCGGAAACGGAGAGTGCCTTCTTGTCTGCTCGACTCCTCCCCATCGTTTTTCGTGTATCCACGTAACAACCTCTTCCCCTTCGCAAGCAGCGTACGACAAAAACGCCGAGAATCACCTATAAAGAATGTATGAAATTGAAATTTCAGAGAGACGGGAGTTACGAGAGTTAATGCCGAAATAACACAAAAACGAGACTGACGACGCCCCATGAGGAGGGCTGTGAAGAAGGGAGGAATAGGGAAGGTGGGGTTGGACGGCCGCCAGGTGTCGGCGCTCGCCCGGAAACCCACCCCGCCCACCATCGTCGTTGCTGCAACGTCCCCAGCAGTCTCTTGCGTAAAAAATATTTCCCACGTAAATTGCTATTAGCGGTTCACCATTGAGACACGGGGGAAATGCGGAATTTTCTCGTAATCGATCACCTGATCGGTACTAATTATTGACAGTGTGAACGGTATGTTCCTTTCCCTTGATATTCCTACAATCATACAAAAGCTAAAAGCATACAAAAATATACGCTGCAACTATATATGAGGAATAAAAGATTAAGCCTTATCAATTTCATATTAACCGATCAATAACCAGAAGTGTATATTATAGGTTCTAGAATAATTTCAAAATTATGGGATTGATATTTTGAGGATATTACAAATTTCTATTTTTTCATTAAAAAAATATTTTAAGGTTTTCGGTTTTATAAAATAATTGTCCTTACGATATAAAATATCATATTTGAATAATTTAGTAGAGTAGAATTATGAGGCATGTTTCGATCAGAAAAATAAATTTTTTTCATTACACTTTCATAAATGAAATTCGTATTATACACTAAGAGGAATGTTATTAAGAAAACAATGCGAATTTATGTTTGAACACATATTGGAAAGCGAAACAAGAAGCTACGAACCACTCACCCCTACACTTCATCCCCTTATATATCTAACAGGCCACATCCCCTGTGAGCCGAACTCAATTGCGGGTGACAAATGCGATTTCACCCAATTCTCGCGCTACCCCTATCAAGTGTGGTCACCGACAGCGTCATTACTGACTTTACCACCCCTCCCTTCTCTGGCTCTCAATAACTAAATAATGAAGGAAGGATATTTCACACACACACACACACACTATCGTATATAACATCCGTTGCAGTTCTATTCTGAAAACAAATTAATACTTACACAATTAATACTTTCGGTAGGAATATTACATTTAACATATGTTTTATCATTTTGTATTAGATATTTTTTTAGTTTTAAATTTCACACAAGACCTGTGTCTTATTATTTTTCTGTAGTTTTAGGATGAATGTAAATCGTTTAGTCCAACAGTTTCAGTTTTTCTTATTTGAAGAGGCGTGTTTTAACAGTCTTCACTGGTGTAATCAGTTCTCATCACTCCACGTAAAATTTGACTAGATATTAGTTTATATTTAATTTGCCAAATTTTATTTCCTCGTGCTGATAATAGCAACCAAGATGGTGAATATACTCTTCTTGAAATAAATTACGGGCGTGGTAATTAATAAAGGTAGATGAATTTTTTCTTTGCGGGTATTAAATTGCTATTCATCTCACTGTGATCCGAATCATTCTCTCCACAATCATCCCCGACGCCCTTACTGTACAATCCCTATCTCACCACTATTCACTCGCAGGGTGGAAGCTGCCGCGGATGTTTCTATTAGGGAGAGCTCATCGTCGGAGAGCATCCGTCCAGCGCGTCGACGCGTCCAATATGTCGCCAGTGGCGTTTCGCTTTGCTTGCTCATCCCCTCCTTCGCAACCCCTTCGCCTTCGCGTTGAGTATGTGCATGCATGCGTGCGTGCGCGCGCACTCCCTTTCCATCAGGAGTGCCAACCCTTGTTTGCCTTGAGGCTTTGCTGTTGTACGTCGCGGGAATGAGTTTTCACTGAAGGGATCCCGGTTGGATGAGATGCTGCACTGGAGATGGAATTAGGTTGGATGGATTTGCAAGTCGATGCTTTACTTCCTCCCTTTGAATTCCATTTTTGTTTTATTGCTAAACTTGAAATAAAAATACATAAATCGAAAGTCAAATGCCTATCATCCATCACTCGCTGTAGCAGCTTAAATGATCCCGAAGTTTTTTCATTCCGAGTAAAATTTTACAAGACAATCATCACGTTAACTTTCCCATCCTCCATCTCGTTATTGACTCGTCATGGAATAAAGTTTTTTTTGCGTTTAGGTTAATTGAAAACAAAACCCAATTTTTACTCGTCAACGTTCTTATACCTATTTGTATCTTCATCAGGACTCGTAAGAGTTTCTTCTGTATTCATACATTCCAAAACCAATTTCCCAAACATACCACCTCCTACTAACAACACCATAGCTACTTTTGCGCACCTCATGTACTCAGATAATATTGTCGAGAGTGAAACATACTTTACCCAGTATCTCTTTACCTCAGTTAACCTTCGCTTTCCCTAATTTTAGTAAAACATTTTTTATATATGACTAAAAACTCCAGAAAGTACTATTTTTCCTTTCTGGGATGCTGTAACTGCGAATGAGTAATTTATGGATACAGTGCATCGGCACGTTCTGAGTCGACCACTTCCGAGCCAACAAAGTCTGGTCGACCAAGCGCCAGCCTCGACGACGATCGATTCTTAGCGGAGGGGCCCTATGGGGGCGTGGGTGGCAACTAGCGGGTATTATGGCTTGGAGAAGAGAAATCCCAAGGATGTTCCGTGGATTGTTGGTGAAGACTGAAGGCTGTAGCAATATTGTATCCTATAATATGAACCTGACAAAGGATTTAGTCGGAATGAATGTACCAGGCACCGAAACAAACCATCATTTTTAATAAAAGAAATTACTATGGGCATTTGCATTTTTTTAAATTTTCATTTCTTGGTCCATTTTCCTCTGGCCACCATGCCATGGTTATTGGAATGTTTCTCGTTGACTTTCATATTTTCCTACTGACTTATTGCCTTCCGGCGGCATCTCTAGCATCATATAGATGGAGAAGAGAGAACAAATTCAAACTTCGAATGATGATGATAGGAGCTGATTAAACTTATATTATTCACACGTGCCCAGACTTATTTCGATCTTGCATAGAACAATTGAAAGCAATCCAGCAGATAGAAATAATAGTGTTTCTGATCATTTTTTATTTAATCAAAATTTAATTTATCGTTTAATTTATATAATCAAAGATGTATTCTTCATGTACAGTAATTTTTGCTTGTAGTGCATTAATTTATGATCACTGAAAAGCAAATGAGAGAATGGGATATTGCGTAAAAAAAAGTATTAGATAACTTCTTTTATGTCCGATGTATACAATGAACATTAGAATTTCAAATCTCTTGATCGTTGCCAAGAAAAAACGAATCGAGTATTTGCATGATAACTCCCAAGATTTCCTTGTTGAGGTGTAGGAAGATACACACGCAGACTAAGACGTGGACAAGAGAATGTCGTTTTAAGAGTAATTACCATAACAAGCGCCTTGAATTATTCCGACAATTGATGTTTCGTTTTTTTCTCACCAAGATTTGAATTCTGCAACATGTTGCGGTAAAATTGTTCATTCGTTATTCGATTATTATATAATTTCTTGCATCAAATATGCTTACAATAATGAACACTTCTATCCAATATCAATAAGTGGGCAGAAAATTGTAAAATCATTGATTCAGAGTTTCGAAAAATTCGACTTCATACGGATTGTTTCTTGAAAATATGGTAGGATTACATTGTTCTTATTTAAATTTATTTTACATTTTCATGTGCCAATTCTGTTACATACGTCAAATAGTGTAGACGATGCTAAAACATCTTCAAAAGATCATAAAAAATAGATCGTATTAAACATAAATATGAATTAAATACTGTGAATAAAAACTCTAAAAATACATCAAAAAGAAGTGGGGAGTACGTCAAAGTGCAAGTAAAACGAGAAATTGTTTTTGGAAGGAAGCATTGCTCCCTTTATTATTGAACTTGAAAATTATTGTTTTTAGTTTAAAAATTTTTGACGTACAGTAGGACACAGTCGCCTGTCTCAACACATGTGGAAGAGAGCGGAACTTATTCGACCTGCCCGTGAACGAACAGTGCATGGTAAGGAGTCCCCTCACCGAGTTTAAACAGTCGCGTGTTTCGTCTTCAAGCATGCACAGGCCCTGTTTTAACCGTAGCGATAATTGTCTCGTATACTGTATTTCCCCACTTCCGCTGTTCCCTTGGTTTTGGTCCCGTATCACAAATGTAACTAAGATTGTGTCTTTTAATTTTTGTTATTGCTTAGACCGAAAGAACGCAAACATTTTCAAAACAATAAAGAAACATTTTCAAATGAGATTTGAAAATATTTTTAAAAAATAAGAAAGAAGCAATGATATTTTTGAATAAGTTATTATAATCTCTGCAACAATTCAAGTTTTAAATTTTCTTGTGAGGCAAAGTCTATTTTTTTACTGGTAGACCCCGTAGTTTATTATAAACACACTAATATATATTCTGAAATAATTTTGTTTTAAAAATTATTGGGCACCCAAATCAAAATATAACTTTTGATCTAGTTGAAGTTGATTAGAGTTGTATCGAGATCTCCAAAACATTTTGGATACAAATTTCATTTTACATCTTTTTTTTTCGTATCTGATTATGCTCATCAACAAGTACTTTGAGCTTCAGAATGCTTTATTTGAAAAAGGTCAAGTGAAGTTAAAATTAGTTTCTTCCGTTTACAGGTGCTCTAACACGTGTTGCTATGTTGCCACGTTAGATTCAGATCGCTCTAATTTCCACTCTTTTTAGCAAACTTACCCTCTTCCGCATCTGACGGTCCATTAAAGTGATATTAGGGTGGTAATACTCAAAATTGTTTCAATTCTTTTGGTTTAAAATTATTATACTGCATATTATATTAAGATCTTAAAAGGTAAAACATTGTTCAATAAGAATTCGGGTTATATTTCATCGTTAGTAGTAACTGAATCATGGAATCAAATGTGGATTGCATGTTTGTCGTAATTACCTACGTCGTAAAAAGACATAACTTTTTATTCCCCACTGAGAACGTCAATATATTCTGTTAGGTTTTTGCTCTTTCTTGCATGTACATGATAGAACGAAAATGAAAAGAGAATACATGTTCTTTGGATTGTTTTGGGGAAGTAAATTATTTTTAATTCATTAAAATACGACCTTTTTATATTTTAAATTAAGAATTTTTAATTTTAATTTTTTATGCAACTGTTTAATTCACATCATATTCCGTCATCTTTAACTTACAGTTTTTTTGTTATCTACAACGTCTTATCAGTACGTGCTGGACACAATAGGTTTTGAAAGTTCGTGTTTTTACAAACAACTGTCTACGAACAAAACGCACCAGAAAAACAAAGGTCCACGCGAATTTGACCCACATTGCGAGCACGATATTTCAAGAGAAAATGAGATTAATGTATAAAAATTATACGTACGACTGTGTCTTCGAGTCGGAAACAATTTTCTTCATTAGTGTCTATTTCGCTGCCGTATTGACGGGAGCAAGTCACGCATCGATTGACGCGCATCAGGGTCACGGTGGCGAGTGATGGAACTTCCGCAACGGATTAAATTTCAAGATTAATATTCTTATGAAATGTCAGCATAGGTCTCCACGGAAATTTTGAGAATTATATTGGAATTATTTTTGTCATGTTAGGGAAACTATCAATTTTGGATAGGGCACCTAGAGCACGGTTTCTATTTGATAATTATACACCTTGATACGACCAGTTTGTGTCGACATTCTTATAACAAATCACGTTTTCAGAGAGGACCAGTGGATAATAGTGCATTTATTGGAATTAACGACTTAAATGTACTTGAAAAGAAACATCAACATTCATTTTACCAACAATATACAATTCTCTGAGGACTGAAATGTGCAAGGTGTTTTTTTAAGGTTAATCAATTCATAAATTCTGAGAACTTTATTAATAGGTGAATTGAACGACAGTTAATTCAATTATTAGATGCAGAAGTAAAATAAGGAAACTACTTAGAACTTATCATATAAGGAAGAGTGGATAAGCAGGGAAGTTTTCCTCGTTTAAACATTTTTTAAATACTCATAGCTTTAGCCTTTGAAACCTATTGGAAGTTATGAAGGACAAATGTTGTAGAAGCAAATGATATATTTCAACACATTTAAAGAAATATGGGGATGTATTGGAGAGCTGGTTTTAGTAGGACTACATATTATTCCATCATTAGATAAAAGGGCAAAGATTGAGTTACATAAACTTCATAAATTTCTCAGCAGCATTAAATGAGTAAGACTGTTTATACCTGTCACTGCATTTTATGAAAATGAAAAAAATCAACTTCGAATTGGGTATGTTTCTCTGTTTAATTTTTCATGAATGTACATTTTTAACACACAAGCATATCATGAAATACTATTTATAACGGTTCCTGTGTCCTGAATAGGAGATGACGGAAAAGTAGTACAATAACCATTTATCGAAATACATATTTGACTGGCAATTCCAATTTATGCCCCAAAATAAGCGTCAATTTTGTTTCTACGATTGTGACATACGATGCATCAGAAACGAATTTCACTACAAGATAGCTCGTGACATATGCCACTGGTACACAAATCTAAACTCAATAACTCCTTTCATCCAGTCGTTTTGAAAGAACCTCGTCCAGAAGTTGTTTTCGTCTACGCGCCTATTCGAGCCCGGATGTCATAAATCGCACTCTGCTATTAGATTTAATTCGTTTCCAACCTCGGGCAGCGAGAGCGTTGCGAACGTCTGCATCCACATGGACATCCATCCATAGTCCAAATGAGAGGTTTGCGTTCGCGCCTAGTATATGAGTCCGCACCAGAAGCGACGCGACGTCCGCCTTCAACGCACTCGGGCTGGCAATCCCGCACGTCACCGCGGCTCCGCCACTTCCAAGTCAGGCTTACCATCCCACACACCACATGATGGTGGCCAGGGTGCACTCGCGTGGGGTTTTGGCGAACCGACCAGTGTTGACGATGTATATTCTGAACCTTGTCGGTTGCGTTGACACTACATGTGCACCAGATATTCTCGAAATATTAACACAGAAGAAAATTCACCACTTTCATGTCGTTCCAAGATTAGAATATTATTTATTTTATTCTTGATTCAAAACCAATTTAAAATACAATTCTATTTCAAATAGTTTCTCTCAATCATTGTTAGTTAAAATTTATCCAATGAATAATAAAATCCAGTGATAATTGTATTGAAATGTTCCCTGGAATACCTATTTCCAGTGACACAATGACTCATTACACAGTATTCTTATTCAACCCAGTTGTCTACGTCTAGTTCTACGATTTCATTCAATACACCGCCATTGCCGACCCGTAGTTCGTGAATCACGTTCGAAAATCAAGTTGCCAAAAAGAAAAAAGGGAAGTCTCCAGTGTCATTGTGGAAAAATATATACAAGGCTGATGCTGTGGGGCGTCATTATTGGTTTTTAAAGTATGGGTGTCTGATCGGAGGCGAGTGATCAGAAGTTTTGCTGCAAAGGAGAATCACGAACCAGAATAGTTGGCGGTCCAGTAACGAGGTTAACGAATGATCTAGTCGATTGCTTGTGGGTGGAGGTCCCACGGGAGACATCAGTTCCATGACACGTAAAAGTATCGCAAGAGATAGGAAATTTTAGTCAAGAGGATAGGTGGGTGAAGTGTGTCTCATAGTTCCTAGCTATATGTATACTGCGCATAGTATTGAATAAAGTTATTTGCATCATTTGTTTTAGCACAGAGTTTGATAAGTATTACACCCAATGATCATGATACTCGTATAATCCTAAATATTGCTTTTGATTTACTATCATATCAAATGTGTAAAATTGCATAGGAATCTGACATTATTTCCTGTCAGAACATACATAATACTCTATTTACAGCTATTTGATGTAAGCAAATAACAAAATCGTGTCGCTACATTAAATTTCTTTGTATGACTGTCAAAATATATCGTGTAAAGTCACCATCAATTCTCTCTTGTTTGCACTTTTATTTGTGCATATAATTGACGGCTATCAATGTAGATCGTAATGAGATTTGATATGGCGTACCTCAGCAATGATGATTAAATACAGATAATTTTTACTACATATAAAACGACTATCATCAAACTTCAACAATATTTGTCTCTTTTCAGTAAAATGTTTATTTGCGTTAAGGAAATTGCGTTATAAATAGGGATTGTCAATATTTACAATAAAAGACAAACCACTAGACGACTATTCTTGCATTCGATTTACAGGGAATGAATCTACCTAGTCTCTTTAAGTGATAAGATCACAATGGGAGATTAAAAGTTGTTTTGATATTTCCTTTAACGCTTTCCTTATATCACTGCGCACGATTATTTTGTTTCATATCTGTATTAACAGTATGTAATCTGTTTAACGTGGGAATGTTTTAATGTTGTTGTTTTTAGATTATCTTGTATATTCATGTATAAATGACGGCATCGATATAGAAATTGATCGATTGTTTTGTAAAGTTGAAGTTTTCTTGGCATTTTACTCGTACGTGTCGGACGTCGTTACGAGTAATTTTAACAGATTATATCGACCTTTCTTCTCCGTGCAAAACTTCTTCTACGAAAGTGATATGCAATGTGTCCGTTAAGTTATTTTCACATTGTTTGATAATGTTTACCATTGAGACTAATGTGGCACGAATCTTGAAAAACCTCCTCCTTTTGTTAAAAAAATGTTTACCATATGTGGTAATGTGAATAACAACTGATACATGATTCTTACTGTGATAAAGTCAGGAGTTACGGCAAACCTTACTTTCAGGTCGACGTCGACGAAACAATCCTCAAGTCACAATTCTGTCCGCCCATTTACAATGACTGTATCAAATCAGAACCCAGACAATCGCACCGATTGCTGCAATGTAGATACGAACCATCGATAGATATCGATTGGAATCAAAACGGTGATCGGAATTTCTTCCTTCGAAAAACGGGTCTCGGTCGTCCTGTTTGACTGGATGTTATTGCATGGGCAAGTATGCCCTAAAAATTAAATTGTAAAGACTTTGAGAAAAAATGTCTGAAAATGTTATATTATTTAGCCCCCAAGATATCATTTAACGTCTTCATGGGACTCAACTAACCACTAGTCATACTATAACCATTACAATGCATCAAAAATAGAGTTTTTCATCAATGGATCAAAAATAAGAGGGTTTTTCTGGATCTTCTGAAGTTATATGTGTTCCTCCATAATTAAAAGTTAAATTTTTCAGGCAATTTAAGTCGAAGTAATTTCTACTTAAATTTCTACGAGATCTTCTATTTTCATAAGAATTATTGGCAATGCTTTGAGGTGACTGTTGAGAATTTCATTTCCATTTTATCGGGTGGAAATCTGAACAAGGGAAATACTTCAAAATAAAATTATAATTGCACGGGAGATGTTGGTTGTTCACGAGTTACTACCTTCTTGGTGAGGGTTTGATTGAAATATCTTATTTATAATTAAAACGACGAGTAAATGTAAATCTAAAAACTTTTGCGATTTTACAAGCGACACCAGGGGTAGATTTAAAAGAAGTGTACTTTTGTGGTTCGTTACGTTTTTTTTAATAGAAAAAAAAAAGAAATCTCCTATCTCTTTAATTTATATCAAATATATAAATTGTTAATCTGTCTTAAGGTATTTTGTTTTGACAGTGAATGAATAATTAGTTTTCTCTACCGTAAAGAGTATAAAAACTTCTGTTTATCGAATAAAAACCGACAAAACGCTTTCATTGCTGGAATTCAATCTCATCCGATATATCTGTTTGAGTAGCAATAATCACAATTCTGTTGTGGTACTATTATCGTAAACGTTTCCCTTCAATACAATT
Organism: Laupala kohalensis; assembly: GCA_002313205.1. Taxonomy (NCBI): domain Eukaryota; kingdom Metazoa; phylum Arthropoda; class Insecta; order Orthoptera; family Trigonidiidae; genus Laupala; species Laupala kohalensis. The sequence goes on along the minus strand of NNCF01127530.1, from coordinate 4,145,113 downwards.
TTCACTCCTATCTCTCTCCCTGACCGTAATTGCAGAGTGAAGCCCTGCTCCTCTGCATCCAGCCCCTTTTCCTTACCTCGCACCCTCGCGCTTATCTGTTTGAAGAATCTGCTTCTTCAAAGTTCAAGCGTCCGCCTACTTGTTGACTTTACCTGAACACTTCTCCTGCTGCTGCCGTATCTCCGACGCCTGTGCTTTCGCGTCGGCGTGAATATTCGCACGCGTTTGAGAACTTCATGCGCTGCTGTGTGCTGTCTCTCCGTCTAGGTAATGTCGACCCGTTATTTCCTTGTTTCGGAGTTTGCCATGCGTGAATGATTGATATCATGAACCAGTTGATGAGTCTTCTTCCAGGTTGTTATTGCTTTCTTGCTTGTTTTCATATTGTTGTGGTAGAGTACATGAAACTTGTTTGTTCCAAGTGTACTGTTAGGATATCTGAATTGTAATTTTCCACGATCACCAAATGTTCGGTAATAAGTATTTTTATCCTAACTTGTTCGAAGGTTTCGTTTTGTATTGTAGTTTTGAATCATCAGGTTTAATAATTGACAAATCTTAATATTATTGCTCTGTTTTGGACTCCATCGTATTGAATACTCTTTTATTATGATTTGATCTTTTTGGTCCAGTCGCTTTCGCTCAGAATTAGAGCAAGGCAAGATTTGACATCGAAGGCGAAGTATGTATTCGACGGTAGTCTCGCACCAATTTTTCCTCATGTTCACCGTGTTCGCTTTTTTCCTATATCACAACCCATGACCTTATTTGTTCGTCCTTCTCTACCTTTACACTTCCCACAGTTGACGGATTGTGAATGCCTTTTCTGTTCGTTCATTTGTTTACTTAATTATTCGTTGGGTTTTGTTCGTTTTCTCTATTTTCAAGGACTGTCAGTTCTTGACGTTGGATTTGTGTACATTTCTTTTCTTTCATCATTTTAATGTTTGAAAAAAAATTCCTATAATTTTTGTATCACTTCTCTTATGTGACACACTTTTTTAAAAATATTTTTATTTACGTTTCCTTTTATGCTTTGTTTCTGTTTGTAGTTTCGAGTAGTTTTTGAATTTTACTATGCTTTTACTATTACAAATCTCTTATTGATATTTTTATTAAATATGCATTTTCATTCTTTTTATGAATATGTTTTATGGCTTTCATTTTGGTGTGCTTTTTTGCTGTGTGAGCGGTGCGGCAGAGGGTTGTTTGCATGAAGCGCCCCTGGCGTGATACCGCCCGCAATGCATGTGGTTATGTTCTCGCTGCTGGCCCGCCGACCCCGCGAAACGATTACGGTGTCTTGCTCTCTCTCTCTCTCTCTCCCTCATGTATTATTCTGTAAAATTATTAAAATGATGCTGGGTGGCCAAATAAGACCACAAATATAAGTTAATTAATGAAATGAGATATTTTCCCATCTTCGAAGTAATTTTTATTAGAATTTTATTAGCGCAAAAAACTTTTCGGAAGTACAATGTATATGTACTACCGAATAAATAAGTTCTACTGATTTATGAGTTTACTTATCTTTTGTTGTTTGCTGTAAAATTATATTAGTGATCCAATATACTCGTTCGTGCGTCATTTGCAAAACTCCTTATTTTCTAGAGATTGTTTCAAAATCAAAATACGGATACCTTTCAAATAAAATATGTTTCCACCATTTAACGCAATTTGACAAGTTTGTATGAACTTCTTTCACGAGGTACAAGGATTGTATAAAAAATGTAGATTATGAACAGGAAAATATAATTTGTTCGTAAAATAGTGCTGTGACAAAACTCAGAATCAATTTGGACACCGTAGTCAATTAGGCTGAAATTGATTAAGATTGAAAATTCAGCATCAATGATACTTGTTTGGGGATATCAAATATTCGTACATTATTCAAAAAGTCCCAAATCAATCTCATAATTCCTCTTATTTACATAATTATTTCACTAATATTCTGAATTGGAATGAAGATAAAATATTCGGAATACGTACTTGATTTCCTCTAATTTCCCGAGGAGGACGAAGAAATAAATTAGAAGCGCTATATGCAGTGTTTCATGTGGGAAGGTTCATGAGAGAAGGAGTAAAGCTGTATAAGTTTGCTTAGATTTATTACTAGCATAAACGTACGTTTAAGTAAATATGTTTATAGTGAGAACTTATATTAAAATCTCCATGAAATATGCACAATGTGCTATCCCAAAATGTTTGTTTTGCCATCTCTTTGAGTACGAAATTTGCTTTACTTCACAGATGCCAGTTTTTTGCATAAAATCTTGTCCTCCCTTGTATGCAAATGTGAGTTCTATTTCCATACCTTGTTTAACGTTGGTATTGCGAACAATGAATAATTGACAAAACCTTTTTTTTTTTTTTTGAAAATAGAAAAAAACGGTTCTCACTGTAACCTGTAGCATAAGATGAAGTCAGTTGTGTCATCGAGGCGTGTTACTGGGCAATTAAGCGATGGTAGTAGTGCAGAATATTCCCATGCGCGTGGTGTCCCAGGTTCCATGTGAGAAAAGAAACTCGCCGAATTAATAAGACGTTCAGAGCGGTATCTTAACAAGTCACCTTGATGTGGTTCTGCTCTCTCCTGCAACACGAGGTAGTTATCAATTCTCAAGACGATTTCACATCATTTGTTTTAAGAAAAATATTTTCTACAATGTTGGACAGTGATGGATGTAAGAATACGGAAATCGTTCAATTGAGATAATGACTCAAAATACATCAACGCTGTTGTAAATCATTGCATATTTTCGAGCAGATACCCTCTCTTTATTTTTTAATTTTTATTATCCGTAAAGTTTAATCTGCTGTATGTATTGTAATGTTGATATTGTAGATATTTTTTGTTTTTACTTATAGAATTGTACTTTAGAAAGTCTATAACAAAACTATTTTAACGCACTTCATTCAAAAAACATGAAAATATTTTAAACCCACATGACCTTTGTAAATTTGAGCGTTTCTGTGCACTTCAATTCTAGTGATATCTGCTCGAACCAATACCTTCATCCGAGCATTGAAATTCAGGAAAAGTCAAAATGAAGTAATTCTTAATAAAAATAAAAGAACAGACACATTGTGATACTTCCTCTCTCTACCAATACAACTATAGTATCATTGCCTGTCATACGAGCTCTTATAGGCAGGTGTACATGTGCCTCCACCTGTCCTTACAGAAACATGATGCTCTTCTTGTTCAGCTCAATTTATTCATAATGTTCTGTACGTTTGACCTCTAGTTTGTTGAAACTTTAAAAGATATTCCTCTTGGTAATGATGTTACAATACATCATTAGAACCTAAGTCACGAATAGTACATTTCTATCTTGAAAATGTTCGGTGGTGCTCTGTGGAGTTACAAGAGCACATTTTTCGCCGTCGCGCTTTATGACGTTAGTTTGCTAATACATGTATTTTGTGAAATAACTCGCCCCTCCCCCTCATTCCAAAATATGGGTAAATGTCTTCTCGTGGGTGTGCCTCGGGCACACTTCGACTAAGATGACGTACGTTATGAATTCAGTAGTTCATTTTAGTGAACTCGGGAGCGGCTTCCTGGGTAAGCCAAGGTGTTGGTAATGGACAGAAGGTGACACTCATGGTCTAGTGATCTAAATGCAAATGCATCGCGTTCCGTAAGGAAAACGATGATCCAGACCGCGATAAGGTGGGTGAGAAAATGACGAAGGGCCTGGTGCAGAAGGAAGGAAAACAATGGGATGGATATAATCTTAGTCTATCTTTTAAGTTCTTAGTGAAAAGTCTTTGTTCCAAGATTTCTTTGGCTCAAAACGCTTATATTAGATGCCTGATACGTCATTTGGTTCTAATAAATATCACATTTCTCTATTAAATTATTAGGGACAATATAAATAGTGTAAAAATTGATTTCTAAAACATTCTCCAAAATATGAATAAATCTATCAGAAAATGTAGTGACATGATTGTATTCAACTTTTTCGTACGATGTCCTTTAGCGTCAATTATTTTTTTCATTATTTACTAGAAAGAAAACACTTCACATTTAGTACACTGTAACAACCTACGAAGAAAAAGGCATAGAAAAGAAATCTCCGCTAATTTTATTGGAAATAATTTTCAATTCACCAAAAGAACAAAAACCTAAAAGCAACCCCTAAATATATTATTTTCATGAACGAAAATATATTATTTTCGCAGATTCCTTTAGCTTTTACCCATTTGAAAAGATTTTGCGTCAAATGTTTTAAATATACTTTTGTCTATTCTTTCTATTCGGCATTTCCAGTCAGTAAATGTTAAATATTCTTTGCGTAATATTATTTGGTTGCCAGGAGTTATCCACTTAGAATTATTTTGGTGTAGCAAGCACTAAAAGACTTTATGATCCCAGTAACCACGCCTTTGACACTATGACTTCTATGATAATTTATAACATTATTTATAAATAAAAACCAATGAACTAATAATTTGTACATCCAATATTTATTAAATTCGTCGTCAAATATAAGAACTTAACCTAAAAAATAAGATGAAATCTTATATTCTCGTAATAATCTCTTTGTTTTACGAATATAATGGTTTCTGTAATGCATGAGAAGAATATTATCTTGATTAGTAGTTCTTCGTAAAGATACAAGTCTGATCCAAAGTAATCCCATAAAGAGAATACGTTGGACAATATAACATCGTAAAGGAGAAAAAAACGAAAACAAAACGGAGAGGGAATTGAACATCTGTGCATAATATTTATACATGCATTTCATAATAATACATGAATTTAAGATAATACAATTTCAATTGAGAGGGGTAATCATAGTGTATATGAAGTACGTATAAATATTCCATTGTAAATTAAAACATGTACCACCAACCACCAGCATTTCCTTCATTATCCCCTTCCTTCCCCACGCCCACATCAACAAACACCAAATCCTGGGTATGCAACTAATGGAACAAGACTTCTGCACCAAACGTGGTGGCAGTAAGCCCTGTTCGTGTAAATTACAGGGTGTCACTTTTTTTCGCCTGACCTTTGTTATATTGTCCTTAACTTGTATGAGAAACATGTGTAATCCGTCCTGTTAACTCGTTCTTCACTCAACATCTTTTATTGGTGTTCTTCATTGATCTCTCATCTGACGAATGCCACCCGCTTGCTATTGTTGCAGAAGGGCGAGAGTGCGTCAACTGCGGTGCCACATCGACGCCTCTGTGGCGTCGGGACGGCACCGGTCACTACCTTTGCAACGCCTGTGGGCTCTACTACAAGATGAACGGCCAGAACAGACCTCTCATCAAACCCAAGCGACGACTAGTGAGTGTCATAGTACAGAGCTGCTTGCGCTCTGCGAATGTAATGCTCCATATCTCATGCTGTGATGCAGAAATTGTAGTTATCAGTTTTGTTCAACTTGGTGATCACATAAACGTATTAAATTGGAAATATGTATCACAGTGAACTTTAATTAAATCATATTATCATCACAGTTTGATATGAGGCAAATACATGCACTCTTGTTTATTAAATATAATTATGTAATTAATGATTTAAACAGATTGACTGAAGTATGGTAGTGAATGTATGACCTGCATGGTTTCTCTGAGGACTGTGAGAGCTTCGGGAAAATGTAAAAACATACATGGAAGTTAAACATACATATTTTGAATTTTTTAAAATTGTATTTGAATTGTTTGTTTGAATTTTATTTAAATGTACATATAATAACTTCCACAACTTTCTCTGTAATGTCTCCAAGCTTAACATTATATATAAATTAAATTCCCTTAGAAGTTTCAGATTTTCTGACATATGAGAGACTTGATTGCGATTTGCATAATTAGCCCACGCAAACGGTTATATTTCTACCGCCAAGAGACAAGTTCGTGAGTAAAGCATGCACCTCCGAAGTATTCTGTGTAACAGGGAACGCGTTCATTGCCCGCTTTCGCTAACGCGAGTATGAGAGGGATGCCTGGGCCGTGCGTGAGCGCGTGTTTCGCGTACATGCGCGCGTGCGTACGTACGTATGCGTAACACGCAGTGTTCGCCGTCCCAATTAGGAGCCGCGGGGGCGTGGCAGAGCGCGCACGCTTGCTGAGCATTTGCCGGCCCACTGCGCTCAACTACGCGGGTGGAACTCAGCGATTACGTTGGCTACACTGCTTGCGCGTACAAATCTTGCGTTTTCGGGTGTCTGACGTAAACTCGAGGGAACTTCCGCACCCGAGTCGAAACGCATAAAAACTCAGATTTGAAATTTTGGTCGAGGGCCAACGACATAAGAGTAGCGATTTACTATTAACTCTTGTTGTTAATACTGGAGCTTCAGAATTTAGTCTAGTACTCTGGCACAAATTGTTGGATCTCTGCAAGAGGTGTCAACTCCGTTACTTATCTAACTCTCTCCTCCATTATATCCAATACGTTCTTGATATTGCCAATTCCAACATTGTGATGGAATTCCTTAGATTTTCACATCTTACGCTTGTGAAATGTGCTTATTCCCCTGATACACTTCCCTTTTAATCATCCGAAGACGATATTCAGTGATAGGGAAAGTTTTTGAATCGACGCATTCGCTAATAACCCGTACTTTCCATGGTAATATGGATGGCAATATAATCTAAAATAGACATGTGGCAGATATACCGTTGAGTTCCAATTAAATAGGTAAGTGCCATAGATATTCGAAGAATACTCTTCAAGAATTATTTATAAATAAATTAAATATTAAACGATGAAGTAACATGAAAGTCATGTGTTCATTTGTTGAAAGGTATGTAAATTGTTATTAGTTCTACATACACTGCGATCCAGACGATATACGCGAGGCGTAAAAACGTCGATGGTTGTAAGAGTTTTACGGCCTCTAATTGAGTCGAGTCAATTGCCTCGTGTTCGCAGCTCTGTCAGAGTGCACTATTCGCTCCTCAACCGATTCCCCGGCGGCAGTAGACACGTTGAAGAACGATTTTATTTCCCTCCATTGATCGAGGTAATGGCGCTCTTCCGATGGCTGACTGAGTCCGGTTGCGAGCGGGCGCAAGTCCATCACCTTCGATGCTCACGATCGGTATTTCTCCCATCCGCCGAACCAATCACCAGTATATGGCCACTTTGATTCTTAATCGCCTCATAACTTAACGTTTCAACTTCCAAGTATTTACCTGTAAACAAGAGAAAAAGAACTCGGGATAATGCACCTAGGCAGAAGTATGCGTGTCCATAACTACACGATCAAATAGAGAAAAATCATAATGTTCAATCATTTTGTTTTTACATTCTCCGAAACTACGCGTAGGGTTTTGTTTTTGTTATAAACCACTTTATTTTATCTTTGGGTTACAAAAAACACTTTCTTCTGAAATATCACTTAAGAACAGACAAGACTTTCACAGATAGCAATGGATAAAAAAGTATTTGGACTTGTATTAGTAAAAGGTAAATTACTGCATCGAGTTAAATGCTGGATAGAATACTCTAGTATTCTTATGCTGTACGTACTATAACTTATTTTATATGAATACAAATCTTGGAATATAAGAATGAGTACTTAATAAATATGTAAAAATGGATTTGGTAATTTACGTGTTCTTGTATTTTATGAGTAAAATTCCTTCGTCAAAAGAAATACGTCAAATTTGTCATTTGATTGAAAACAGGTCAGTGATTCACAAACAATCTTTATCCTCATCCTAGATTCAATTCACACTCATCCATCTTCCAAATGCGTTTCACAACCACCCACATTCCTCTTCTAAGTTTTCTTGACTCACTTCATTCTCTTTCTGCCATAACCCTATTCCTCACTCCTGTTTCCTTTTTCGCGTCCCATGAATAATGTAACCTCGCAGCCCCGTAACAGACGACACCTTTTTTCCCCCCTCGGAGGCCGTTACATTGCTGTGGAAAAAATTGCTCCCTCACGGTCGGTTCTCTCTCTGCCCTATACAACCTTGTATATAGATTGCGAGTTCATTACAGAAATTATTGTTTGTGCGCCGTATTAATTATGAACCCGCAAGCCGCTACTCCGCTGCGTCCGGCCGCGCATGTTATTTCCGAGGGGGCGGGGCTCGCATTTGTCAGGCGTCGGGAACCCGATGGCTGCAGGACCACGGGTCATTGGTTTGTCCTTACCTGGGGATGGGAGTGTGTGTGTTCAAAAGCGTGAGTGCCCATTTACAACACTCGCATATCTTCTTAGTTGTTTTCATCTCAATATTATTTTATGATTACATGTATTACCTGAAAAGGAAAAATTCGAAACATTTTGCGGAGACAGTAATGTCATGTACGTTCCATAAATTTTTCACATTGACAAAAAGTGACTTGTTTACATCGTATCATTTCAGTTTTTGGAGAAAGAATTTTGGAATACATGACGACTTCAATTGTGTCTCTCCAAATTTCTCAATTGTGAATGGCACTTAAGCCGTGATTTAAATTAACTTATTAGGGAACTATTAACTCACGTGAAAGGTGTTACATATTTCTCCAGGTGTTAAATGCGCGTCCAAAACTCATTATCCTCCGAATAGGTTCCCTCAATACACGCCTCTACATCCAGGGTAATAGAGTATTCCCATATTTCGTACAGTAGTAGATGTAGAAAGTGGCTGAGGCTCCGTCTTAAATTAATTATATTCCTCAGGCTTTCAGATGGAGTAGCTTCATCCATAAGTTAGCGGTCTGCAACGCCCGGTTGACTCGCGGCGTGCGAGAGCCCTTGTTGTAAATTTCTTCGACGCTTCTCGTCTCGAAAAGCGTGTGAATTTTTTTTTTTTTTTTTTTTTTTCGTAAAAGACTTGCGCCGAGCAGGAAGTAATGTTGTTGGTCAGTGAAGCGCTACAGGGTAAAAAGAATACGTTTAGGGTGAATCTGTTAAGAATACACGGATTGTTAATTCATTGTCAGTGTTGTGAGATCGTTTTTTGAATGGTGAGGGTATGGAGGGTATTTTTCGTGTCACGCCACGAGTCTGTGTCGCGAGACTACCTTTCATCCCGTTCCTTGAACTTGCGCTATTTTTTTACATATGTGGTGATAATGAGAGAATTTTCTTGCGAATAATTAACGCGCCTTTGAATAATCTTTATAAACATAACCTGTACGGGGATATATGATAGTATTGATGAACACCCTCATTTTGTCTCTTCCGAAATTAAATATGTCATAGTGTCCTCTCTCATTCTTCTGTCTGATTCTTTCGCTCAGTCTTTATCCTCTTGCACGTTTTCATTTGTTGATTGTTATCTTCGTCTGGTAACAATAATAACAAAAGCGAGAGCTACGCAGTAGCCCAGCGCCCCTTACCAAAACATTATCTTGTCTTTCCATCTTGAAAAGTAGGCTTTAAAATATTCAACTCAGGAGCAGATGGAAAATGTGGAGAGCGGTGACACGGTCGGGGTGCGACGGAGGAGGGGCGCACACGGGGGGGAAGGGTGAAGGGAGTGATGGGGAGGCGCCGCGGAGGGAATGGAGGGGGCAGTTTCCCATTGTGGGTACCCTTGTATGCCCCTCCCTGCTTTAGTGAACGCTCTGCTTGTCTCCCTTTGCCACTCATGGTAAACTTCACTCCATACCTCATGTTGGTATCCCTTCTCTCTCCTTCATGGACCCGCAGTGGAGCTCTCGACGCTCTCTCCCTCGTCTCCTTTTCACGGGAAGTCCCCTCTAACAAAAAAAGGAGAAAAAAAACAGCAACAATAACTTAAATCTTCGTGCCCGCGCGTGTATAGAGAAGCCGTCTGATAAGCTCGAGAGTTTGAATGGAGGGAGTGGGAGAGTGACATAATAAATAATGGTTATTCATATGTTTTGGAACTGTGGTCGCTTTATGCGGACGCTTTTTGAACTCCTGGTACCCGCCCATCCTTGTTGGAGATCGCCCAATCACTACTCACCTTTCTGAGAAAATTGTTTCTTTTTTATCTATTAGGTTGAGCTGCTCTATAAAGAACGGATTTAACTCTCCGGTGACGAATTCTTTCTTCCTCACACTCAGCGTCTTTTTCTTTCGTTCCTTTTTTTATTCCTTTCTTTTCGAAGCAACCCTTTCATCTTGATGAATATTTTTCTATGCATAACTACAAGGCAGTCGGGAAAACGCCAAATATTCTGAAAGGTTGAAGGCTTTCCGACAAATTATATAGAAGCCAGTAATAGAGTGACGTACAGAGGGAATGCTATCAAGAAGAAAGAAGCAGTAACCGAATTACACGTTATAGCGCAAGACTCTTTAGTATCCTCTCGTATTATTCGCTTTGCATTTTGATTTCTGCTCATGTGGTAAAATAATATTTTTCTTGTTTATGGAGTGTTATCAAAAGCAATGTGTTATGCATTTTCACTCTTACGCGTATTGACTATTTCCATACGTAAATGGTATAAGTGATATCAAGGAAATAAAAGAATAATATGTACTTTGTCATTTGTATAATGTTTTACTTTTATTTGAAGAAACAAAACATCCTCTTTATCTTGAAATAAAAGAAAAGGACAACAAAAGACTCTATACGCAAAATTATATTGTTTATGAGAAATAAACATAAAAAATCAATTTCGTTTCAATATTTTTCAACCTTAAACTTAAGTTGACCGTATATTCGTTTTTGTCGTGAGGAAATATGATTTGACACGAGAAAGAGAAACAATTCCGAAGATTTTAATGTTTGTGTGCGGTTCTTACAATTTGTGTGATTCTGAATTCAGCACAAGAAGATTCCCAACTTAGTCCTCGATTCTTTGATGTTCCCCACAGGTGAGTGGTTCCGCACGAGATAGGGATCAATGTGATGGGAGAGTTATTAATGTTTTCCGGTCGCACATAAAACCCACCCCTTGTTCCGTCTCTTTTTCTACCACAAAGTGGTGGAAGCTACGAATGGTGGTGTCTTTATATAGGTTGTTCCACCACGAGAATACTCTCGCAACTTATTCTAGCTCTTACTTGGGTTATTAGTTTTGAAGTAAACTGAAGTTTTTGGGGTAATAATAATAATAATAAATTTATTGTCAAAAAACATTACAAACTGCGTATGACCACGTGGAGGACAATAAACTAATTTACTCTTCGGAAGCAAGCAAGGGACCATCCCATCAATTCCGATCAAGGGCCATAAGGCAGAGGCGGATTCAAAAATTTCAGCAAAAGTTTCTAGATAAGATTAAAAGTTAGCTGGGAGTTATAATACTAATAGAATGTTATATGTTTGTAATTTAACGCAAAAAATTTACATGTACAAATTATTATCGAACTATATATTATTCTGAGTATAGTGTTTAAAAATCATAAGAATTGAAATAACACTAAATTCACGATTTATAGTTACAATAAACACGCCCCTACACAAAGCCTCGAGAATCTGTATAAGAAATCCGCCTCTACCAGACGGTAAACCGGAGCAAAACCCGGGCCAGGATGGGGTACATCTACGATTATTTTTTGCTCAATTATTGTTTCTTTTTCTGTATAAATTGACATTCATAATGTATCACTTTCAACAGTATGTGTAATTCACTTTGTCAGTTCTATATTTATTGTTGCGTGAAGACCAGTATTTCCAAAGCATTCGTCGCAGATAGTTCTGAAATCAAATCATGAATTTAACATTTTAATTTGGGGTGATCTATTTTTGTTATACCGCTATAAATACGTTTTTTCGTCCCAATGACTAGAAAAGTTTCCTAAATTAGGGTACATAAAAAATTTTAAGAATAAATACGATTGGATTTTTACTTAAAAATGATAGTCGCGAAAAGATAGCCATGTAAGTCCACTTTGAGCCAGATTTTATTTGTAATGTACATCTTATTACCACTGCACTATTTGTTAAATAATGAAATAAAATGATGATTTTATGAACTACATTAATTAATAACATTTTTATGTAATTAGAGGAACAATTTATATTATATCTGATCATTTATTTAGTTCTATATTATTCTAAATTTTTCCGATTCCTTTCGTATAAATAATACACGAACTGTAACTCTATAAACGATACTAGAAAATATATCTTTTGCACCTATGAATTGTACCAAGGCGTCTGCTGCGAGAGCGTTATCCAATGGAGCTCGTAGAAGGGTCCCGAAGGGTAGCAAGGACCGCACCCGACCGTGATGAACTTTCCCCCAATGCCCGTCCCTCTAAGCCCAGGGCCAGTGTAGCTGACTCCCGCCGTTCCACTGCGGCCGTATAAACGCAACGTTGTGAAATATTTTACGTCAGGGATTTGCGCAACCATGTGACTGGGTTCTCGCGTGGCGGAAACGAAATATAATTGCCCTAAATATTCCGTTAATGAAACGCGTATTTCATACGCCTTTTTCCCGCTGCGCACTTTTCTGGTACCCACCGATGCGTCACATAGGGACGACTTTGCTCTGATACACATGGCATGGACTACGGAACATAGTTAATAATCGAAAATAATTGATAAAAGGAAAAATAAACTCCAGACACCTGTATTTGACCTCCACCTGACGGTTTATTAACAACCCCTATTTATCTAACATAGAGAACCGGGTGATACTATACCTATACAATAAAAGTAACATTGTGTTGCAGTGAGTATTTTTTAGTTTTGATCATAAATAATCAAACTATTTTTCACACGGTGCAAGTTTCTACAAATTTATTGTAGTTTCTCTAAGACTACACACATATAAGCCTTACCAGAAATTTCGTTTTAAACATTCATTCCCGAGATTTTCTAAAACTACAATAGAATTTTATCATTGCATCGTGGTGTGCTGGATATTTACGTACCTCTGTTATTCCTTTATTCGGTCTCATTCATCTCATTCTCTTAATATATCCTTACTATTGATCACTAACTTCGACCACATCTTTGTCTCTGCTAAAGGGTGTGGTTTGAAGTTTAAAATCGATTATTTATTATACATATTATATGCTTCTTTAAACTAGTTTATTACCGTATATCATATCTTTTGAAAACGTTCCATCTCAAACACTGGGCTTTTTCAGAATTGATCAAAACGTTAATGAAATTCTGATTCCTTTATACAACATGCGAACTTGAAAACTGGATAAAACTGATACATTTCTATGGTATTGTGTACAAGAAAGAAAAATAAATTTTTTTGAAGAATGTGACTTAAATTTTGTTTCCTTCGTTTCAATTTGAGGGAGATATTGGGCAGTTTTGAAAAGTAAATAAATATGAAATATTTTCTTATTCCAACTATATGAACAAGGATTTTTAATATTATGACCTCATTTGCTTGTGAAAACATTGCAAATCAGAAGCGATGTGTCAGTATCAAATGATACAATTGCAATTGCCCATTTCAATACTCCTTTCTGCACTAACAGCCAGTAATCAAGCACCCAGAAACCACGCAGCTTTATTACACAACCTGATCGTATTAACGCTGCAGCGTATCAATAACACCGCGCTAACGGAAACCGCTACAATGCAAAGCGGCTGGCGCTACATGTAACGAGTCGTGAGCCGATCGCAAGGTCTGTGAGAGGGAGGGAAGTAATATCCATAAAGAAAGTTGCCACACTGGTTGGTGGAGGGACGACGGTCTTCCGCGCTGGGGACCCTGTGACCCTCTGACCCTACGGACTTGGACACCCGCACTCCACCCATGCTGCCACTGTGTTTCGTCTCTCTGACATTTTATCAGTATTCAGTACTTGTGTTCTTAACCATTTCTTTCGTTTTCACCTACTCCCACGCGTTGCTATAACCTCGCCTTCTCCGATGCGATCGTCCGTATGAAGTATCTTCAGCGATTTTATTCCCAATTGTACATCCCCTGTCTCGGTTGATTCGCCATTTGTTTATCGAAGTTTCATTCGCTTTAGGTTTATTATCATGCTACCTATTTTCTTTCCATAGATTTGAAAAAAAAAAAAAATTCATAGTCACATCACAAGGTAATATGACACTCCAGTAAAGGATAGATCAATAACTTCAGACGTTTCGATTCTTCGAAACATATATAAAGCCGACTGAGTGGGTCTGGTATTTGTTCTCGATGTTGATGTTTTGTTGAAAATATTTACTGTACACATCCCGTTCTCTTGAAAACAGTGACCTGCATGGTACTGGACCGTATTTTAGTTCAAGATTAAAACAAGTTTAACACTTCTTCCCCCGTCAAATTAATCTTAATGGATAAAAATCTTGAGGTTCGAATTCCCATGTGAGTGCCTGAATCTACTTGATCATCGTCTCATTCCGATGGTCCCTCGTAACCTGTTGTTGTGTCACTGCCTCCAGAACGGCGAGGTGTGCTTTAAGTAGCAGAACAATCGCTGTCTAGCCGATGCACTTCTTAGCGTCTTTGGAACGCACGCTTTTGTATTTCATTTTCGTTACATTATTATTCTCTTGTATATGGATTAGAGTCAAAGAGGAGGGTTATTAGACCAGAAGGGAAGGTAATAGAACAAGTGGATGAGTAGTTGACGAAAATGTTACAGATATTGATGGCGCGACAGACAGGATTAACTATGGTGGCGAAATCATTAAGGGAAACAGATACTGTTGAGAATTGTTGGCAGTGGCGGTGGTAGAGAAGCAGACACTAGCATTCTTCTTGTTGAGATTTGAACCCATCGAGCCAATACATCTCCGGAGAGAGTTTGATGACTTGACGCTTCACGCGCGATGTTTAGTGCGTCACGAAGATGTGGTCTGTCTGAGGAGGGTGCCTTTCTGGAGAAGGGGGGTGGAGAGTGAGGGGCTCTCTTGGTCCCATTACATTCTTCCTGTCCTGACAGAACCCCATTGCCACCAGTCAACTTTTCTTTGTCCATCACGCAAACCAAGCCTTGTCTGATCATATGTTTTCTAATGACGATTTTCTTATTTAACGATTTTTCTTTTCAAAATTTGAAATCTACGAACATGCCCAAATACTTTTCAGAAGAAAATACTGTTCGTTATTAAAGGAAAGGAGTTTTAAACTAATGGCTTATCTGTTTTGATAGGGATACTTTAATACTCATTTTCATTTTCTGAGAATTCTTCACTCCAAACCAATCTTGTCTGAATATTTAATAAACAACATTGGTTTTTAATTGAGTTCTATCTCTTTGCAACAGAGTTTGATCTGTTTGACCTTTTACACGTCTTCAGCGTGACTGCCTCGATGCTTGGATTTCCAGTGTTGGAAAACATTTGCGCATCCTTTGAGCTTGAATGCCAAGGTGTTTCTTTATACCCTTTCGAATTACTCACGTGTAGAGGCCAGCCGTTTAAATCTTCGTGTGAGAGCTTGATTTAAATAATTGGATTATTCTTCCGGGACCGAAAACTCATGAGGCACGCCAAAGCGGGGCGCGTGAACTATGCTTGCACGGATCTTCGGCTACACGGTCTCAACTCTCTTGGTTGGTGCTACTGTAACAGGCCGCGGAGTATTGCGTGGACTGGATTTGCATCTTAAACTCTCTATTTGTAGCAGGTTATAGCATACCAATTGCTGCACGCCCGCAGACGCTTTAAATTAATTAATACAATTAATTCAACAGTTACACTTCCGAGCAATTTGAGTTTGGTTTTAAAATTAAACATGGATCACACGGAAGGTAATATAAACTAAATTTCCTCTTAAAGTGTTTTCTTTTAATTCGGTGTAGTGCTTACTTCGGTCAATATTTAGGACTTCTAAAGGACTATTAAGTAATTGTATGAATAGATGTATATCGTTGAGAAACTTCAATGGAGCGCATGAATCATATGGAAATAGAGAAGGCATTCCCTATTCATTTCCAAGTAAACGTGACCGCTCTCTGAACACTCCTTGTGATGCATTATTTTTAAAAGATGTTGCAGTTAAGAGCTGACCTTCACGTAGGCGGACAAGAAAGGTAAAAAAGGGAGGACGGCGGGTATGCGCAGTGTCGAACCTGCCTCCGGGAATCTTTGTGCTTGTGACGCAATCGGTTCCGCCGATCGGAGGCGTATAGTCAAACGATCGAGGTGGCAGTGGCAGCGGCCAGCTCTCGGGGCGAAAGAGTCGAGGAGGAGAACGTAAAAAAGGGGCGAGAGAGGACGTGGGGCGGAACCCATTGCGGCGTCGAGAGCGTGACCTCTGGGTCACAACGATTCATCGTGACGCTGCGTCGTATTCGCAGAAATCGTGCGCGAATTTGGGCTAGGAATCGGTGTCCCGGAATGAAGGAAAAGTGGGGGACGGTGAGGGACGTGGGAAGGTTTGGAAATAGGTTTGAAAGGGGTTTAAATAAGGTTTACCCGTTGTCTTTGGTACACGAGTAACACTAAAAATTAATTGATAACTATACGTAGTACTGAAGTAAATGGTTGATTCTTTTTGATACGAATAAAAATGTGTATGAATATAAAGCAATATTGTTGCATTTGTTAATGAAAATTGTTAAACTTTCGAGGAAAACTTATTATGGAGAGTTATTTGTGTAGCATATTTGAAATGTATTTTTGAGAAGTCGCGAGAAAAAATGTTTTATCTTGATATCATACATCACCAGAATTAATGAAAATAAATTTATACGTCATTAACTTTTTTCATTAATGTGATTGACTGACTTTTTAAAGTGTGACTCTTCATATAATTGTGATCTTATTTTAGATCCACATTCTTTAAAAAATATCTTCATTTCATCATTGTCCAATGCAACTTACGAGTCACTGATATACTGTACAACCTGTCCCGATGTGTACTCCCGCGCATGGTGATTCGGCGCATAGTTCAGCGGCAGTGAAAGGTTCGCGGGACGGGGAAGGTCAAAGACGTGGAGGTAACGGGAGGCGTGGTGAGTGTATGATGGAGAATGATGGGGTGAGTAGATTGCAAGTAACGAAGTGGTTCGGGGAACGGGTGAGGGTCTTATAATTAAACACCACTCGAAACCTCTCTCGAACAAAGTTTGACAAATATTTCGAACCAATGTATTTATCAAAATGTTATTCTAGAATGGGAGTATACACGAGCTTCCGCTTCATCGCTTCATTATTTAATATCACTTTAACACATGTCCTCCCCCATCCTTTAGTTCTAGAGATCCACCTTTCCCTCACATTGCCTCTTTTTCTCATATTTGTTCTTGGAAAAGTTCCACATCTCAAACTCAATGCGATACTTTTATTCACCTGTGTATGTATTAAGTCGTCTGACAACTACTGTTCAAAATATTTTATCAGATAACTTTCGGTCAGGTGAGTCGAAGAGCCGCGAATCGAGCCCAGGGTGTTATCACTACACCACCCGTTCACCTTCCACAATAGTACACCATTTCCACCCAGACCCGTTAGTGGATATTTTTAGTGGTTAACACCCCTGCAATCAATGCAGGAGTTCCGGGTTCGATTCCCGGCTCGTCACCGTTTTCACCTGACCGAAAGTTGTCACATATCTTCTCCACGTGTAGCGTACACGGAAGAAATATTTGAAAAATATCTTATCTTTAATTTCTTTTCCTCGTCGTTCTTCCCCGTGATATCGTTCTGCCATCGTTTCAATCTCCGTGCAATTGCAGCGTCGGTGGAGGTCAGCGCACAAGCCGCCAAGTGGGGCGCTCGTGCCGACACTGCGCTGACGTCAGCAGGCGGCCACCGAACTGCGCCGCGGGCTCCGGAACGCGGAGGACGACGCCCTCGGGTCCCCGACGCGCTTGCGTGCTGATAGGGCGCCCGCCCCCGTTTCCCTTCTTCCTCGTGCCTTTGAGGGATGCGAAGAGGCACGGGTTCTATACAATGAACAAGTAAAGAGAGTCCTTTGCACTTCAAACATTAGTTACTTCTAAGGATGCTTTTCTGATAAGCTGTTAACGGAGGGATTCAAATTGAAAAAACGTTTAATTGACAACTTTATTACGTTTTTCATATTTCTCTTTGACGAAAGTTTTTTCGACCGAATATCATTTTTATTTAATCTTTTATTTACATTTTAATTTGCCATTAGTCATTATCACCACTCTGCCACCAACAAAGTCATTGCAGAGCTTCCTTTTTCGTTCTATTTTTCAATATTACAACATACATGATGTAGTATCCAGTCTTTGCTGTCCTTATGTGTTTCAGTTCGTTGGCCCGTTTTATATCTCACAATCTGTGTCCTCTCATTCTTCTGTCAACCGAATATCAGTCATCTTCAGGCCTTAACAATGCCGTAGTATTGGTATCCATGGATTGTTGAGACCTGAAGATGAACGATATTGAAAGATCCCTCGCCACAGAAAAATATTGAAGAGCGGAAACAAGATGTCAATTTTGAATTACTTGTAATATCTTTGATATGCGATATCATGAAAGTAGAGACTTATAATAATAAAATATTATTAGTGCAGCGAAGAAGAGTAGGATGTAAGAGGAATTGTCATAATACAGTTAAATTAAACCGCTTTTTCCTCAAAAACAAATAAAGATCTCCCTTTTAAATACTTTCCACAACACCGCAGAAAAATTCGTAAACATGTGTTTGGTACACACATAGAAGAATGACTCCTTGGAAACAGAATGATCAAAAGATAATAGATGAAAATTATCTACCTACAGTTTTCTTGTATACAGGTCACGATTATTTATCGTAATGTTTTATGTAGTCTTCGATATTATGAGAAACGGAATCCTTTCGTCTTGAAGTGTTAATTAATTGGATATATTGAACAGTTCGTATCTAGTCTGTTATCTGTTCGTAAGATTCAGAGAAATATTCATTACTCGCACCCATATATCGTTGATGAACTTTTCGTTTCGGTTAACATACCAATTCTGATATAATTCAGATAGGGGTTTACCGGTTGCAACTTCGACTGTGGATGGATAAGATTACTCGCTGACAAAAGATATTTTGGGACAGAGTCACAGAAAGAATAAAAAATCACAATTTTTCTCCTACCGGGAATGGAACATGGGATAGCGTCACTTGCCATCTGCCACCACCAGCACGGACTTGCACAGGTCTTACCAATGGAATGAAAATTCTTCGCTTGACTTAAGATCAGTTACCTGTGAACTGTCATCTGAAGTCGACCAACTTATCTGTATTTATCCCTCCACTTCCGCCTCAAAAATTCTTTCCATCGCTTTTCATCCCAACTTACCACCAAACTTCACTCACTCTACCACCACGTGAGCCATGACGCGATAACGAGAGGGCGTGGCTGCGAGTGGCAGGGTCGTGGCGTACACCGACACTCGTGTAATTCAACGAGTCACTTGGGACAGCAATGGACAGCATGGTCAACCTGTCGGAAGCGGTGGCTGAAAGGACAAGGACGAAGAGCACGACGTAGATGGTCCATCCACCGAAAATTGTAGGCAAACTTTTCAGTTTTAATCCTTAATGGCGATATGTGTACTTCATACGAGTAGCGTACTGGAAGTCATTGGGAGAGAAGGCCATGATATCTACGCTTTTTTTTCAATTTCAATTTATTTATGAACTAGTATTACAATACTATACGGAATTAATAAACAGCACACGTGAGCTCTGGTAAGAACTGATTTTGAAGTACATCAAAGCGAATTCCGTTTTTCTACGCTCGCTAAAGGGATGCGTCTTTGTTGAAAATGAATCAATTTTTGAAAGTTCTGTCAATGGATTCAGGGAGTTATCAGATTTGCAGTCGCCGCCGATGGTACTAGTCGTGTGATTCAAGGTATAGTGGGGGGATAGAATGTCTGGGAAGAAGATGGTGCCGAGAGCAAAAGAGCATCCGACAAAGTATGAGAGGGACGAATGTGTGAAAGAGAAGTAATGGAATAGAACGAAAGAGAAGTACGGTATAGAATGTGACACGGACTCTGACCGTTGGCTAACGCGACGCGCCTGGAAACACACGTTGAAACTAGGGAGGTGACAGGTTGGATATGCGTTTAATTAGAGTGCTCTGAGAAGGTAGCGTGTGTATCGTCCGATGTGATGGCACGTCTGCGGGATGGAAGCAAGGTTGAGTGATTGCTTTGCAAAGAAGGAGGTTGGAGAAGATTTAACGAAGACCCAATATATATTACTCTCTTAAATAGCAAATTTTTAATGTGGTGTAGTTCGAGTCATGAGCCCTTTACTTCCACTAACAACGTATTTTGAAAGAATTTGAAAGCAGAGGTTTTGGACTGCCGAGGAACGTGAAAGGAATCGGACAAATGTTTCTCTTGAGTAAACAAAAGAAAAACCTAAATGAAAATTTCAGCAGTGGGAACGGAGACGTGAGCTCTATGACCACTGCAATTGAACTTATTGGAAACTAATTTTTTGTATTTAGTATTCAATAAATCAATAAAAATCCTTGAATCGAACTTAATGGTTAAGAAAACAATGTTCCTTTTCTTTGATGGTGCTTCTTAAACATTCAAATTACTTTCCTTTGAAACATCTCTGTCATTTATACCACTTGACCTCTAACCCCATCTGTCATTATTTTCTGTATATTGCTTTCACAACACAATGCACAGCAATCAACTTTAAATATGTTTCCTAGCAACCGTTATGATTCAGTTGCCGTGTGCGTCACAGGGATGTATTCTAATCGGTTCTTCTAGTCTTCTGTTCCTCATTTTATTATTTTTTTCTCCCTACTATTCTACGAACTTCTTTTTAATTCGTACCGTTCACATATTCTCTTTATTCTTTTCTCAGAACCAAACTCTCGTAGCACTCCCCCACATTACTAAGGGAAGAACGCATCTCACTCTCACCTTTACGCAAGGTGCTCGGTCACAGCAAGTCGTACTCTGACGGTGCAGGAACACGACTGTCGTGATCAGTCGTACTTAGGGCCTCGCCGAAGAGAACTTTCTCTCGTAAGTCGTACACAAACGACCCCTCCGTTGCCCTCTGGCTGGCCTCTACTATCTCCTCCTCCTTGCATTGTCTTCTTGTCACACATCCCCCCATCCCACCCGCTAATCCCCCTCCTGTAGACTGAGTCACCTGCAAAAGGTTAGGATGATCACGTGTATCTTTTGAGTAGTCCGTCGTAGAAAAATTAGTATTGACAGTAATTCCAAAAATAAACGACCTGTGAGTCTGTGTTATCCTGTGAAGTACGATCATGAGAAAATTATCATATGATATTGAGTACATACAATATGAAATTGAAGACATGAAATGTCAACGTAACAAAGCCAGTAACTTGACTTATATTTTCATTTTGATCAATGATGTTTCTAAGTACATTGAAGAGCTTTATGTGAAAATTAACGGAGAACTCATGAAGTTGCATTTTTAGTGGTATTACCGGTATTATTTGTTTGCTGTGCGTTCACAGCAGAAAGGCATACTTTATGTTCCTTACTTATTATGATTGGAACTTATTAATACTGACATCAAATCACTTAAATTGCGTAAATAACTATAAATAACATGAATATTACATGGACGCGCTTATTATTAACGTTCCATTTCAGTTATTTCACGTACTACCGTATTTGGCTCTTATATATTACTCAAACATTTAACATAATGTAACCTGTCCTACTCTCGTGCTTTGTCTCGTATTACCTCTTTAACGTTTCGATATTCTTGAGCTACATGACAGAAACAGTGATCAGGGCGCTGCGAAAGATAAACACTCATCCGCGTGGTGGTAGACGACCCGAGTCCTCTAGCACGAATCGCGTGGATCCTTGCGAGGGGGTGTCACCTGAAACGTCATCACCTCCTCTTCCTCCACCTCCACAGTGTGACTAGGGGACGAGAGCGTGCTAAGGCGATAAAGTATCTGACAGGTATGGAGGATGCCCCATAAAAAGTTCTGACGGGACGCGGCGAAGACGGAGACTAATGTTTTGTGGCGTCAAGATCAGCACGAGGATTTCGTGGGAAAGGGATATCAGGAGGGTCGCTTTTAGTGGAATGCTGTGTAAATTTAAAAAGTTGTGGGAACACTTGTTCTGTCGAGAATACACGTAATTTAATTGAAATAAATATTCATAGTAATTATAATTTATTGAACGTTCACCTCTTGAAACTTGAAAAAAGGTTATTGATATTTATAGAATTATCTTTATTGTTTCAAGGAAACGTAATCATTTCGTTTCCTAAGTGAGATTTATTCACTCATTGTTGTATTCACTGGGNCTCTCTCTCTCTCTCTCTATATATATATATATATATATATATATATATATATATATATATATATATATATATATATATATATATATATATATATTCAGCTCTTTTCTTCCCACTATTCGCTATTCTTTCATTCTTACAGTTTTTAGAGTCTTACAGTTTAACATATGCGGATATTGCTATTGTTTTCAGCAATCCTCTTTCACCACATGAAATTAATCACAAGAATGCGAAAGCATATGAAATGACATTATCACATACATCACGATTTCGTTTCACAACTGCCACATTACGTAAAGTATCATGCGTGGCGGTAATTTATATTGATATAGTGAGTGTAATTACTCGTAAGTGATCTCATACTCGGTGGTAGTGAATGTAGTGAGCTTCGCCGATGGCAATACCGGCTCATAGGTGGACCAGGTCACACGTGCCCTCGTTGGTACCGTTCGAATAAATGGAAGGTGCCCGCTCAAATATATGGGTATCAATTTATTATTTTGAATCGTTGTGATATACATTCCTTTTGCCAACAGGTGGACTCCTATTATTTAATGTGTTCGGCATGTGGACGCTTTAACGCAAACGCTCATCATAACGCAAACGCATATATCTTTGATATATGTTTATGCCGAGATACCAATACTATCCAGATCCCTAATTAGCCAAAATACATTTTTTTAAGAAAATTTATAATACTTTGTATACATGAAATATAATAGTTGATTTCACGTTTTAGTTTCGAAAAAATTTAAATATTTTACATTTAAATCTATTACATATAATCAAAAAATAATTTTCTACTCTTGGGAGTATTTGTTAGGAATACTAAGTACTGACATTATTGCCATCTCCATGCGGTCTTTTATATGGTGTCATCGAATCAAAACTACATATGTGTTAGTTCTATTATGAATGCTGTATAAGTATATCTGATAACTAAAGTATCTTGAACTATGGCCTAGAATCCAGTATTTTCAATTATTGAAACCCATGTCTCTGTCATCTCGAACAACCAACAGCTGACTCGAGCCCACGAGTAATAAAAAACTTTACTTGACACATTACAATCCATGCAAGTGCATAAAATACATGTATGTGTGGCGTGTGTAGTCATCCATTCCAGAAGTGCAAAGAAAAACTTATAGTGTGTGCGCCGAGTTACTGGCTCTTGGAGGAAATCGTTCACAGACGTTTCTTTCTTCACTTCCCATTCTCAGCTATTCCCCTCGCGGCGTTTCCTCGAAGGCTGTCGAGGAGACGTCGGACCCCATCGTCCACTCACAGGACCATCATTCACTAAGGCAGAGACACAGGAAGATTCATTCATCTCCCTAAAGGATTTCGTTACCAACCCTTACAAAAAAAATGAGAACGTCTCCGGTGCGACGGACTGTCTCCAAGGGAGTGGCACTCTTGACATCACTGTGGTCGCAACCTTCCCCCCTTTTCGTCATCCCAATGCCCACCATTGTTGATCATGTCGGTGGGTGTTCTTTCAAAGATGTACAATTGAGTGAGAATGTTGAGCTTCTAAATGTTGAATAATTTTATTTATTAATTTACTCTCTGAACCTACTAAGCATCGTCCGAGACTATTTTGTAGAATTTCTGTTAGTCGTTTCACACATTTTTACGATGTTTAATGAACAAAATATCAGTATATGTAATAAAGTTATTTGTTATCGCGCACCCTACCGGCCTCCCTTGAGGACACCAATGCTTAAAGAATTGTTATTACCCGCATAGTGTTTTGAGGAAACCTGAGTGCGAGAGTGACGAGTAAAAATACTCAGTACTCTGTACCGTTTCAGACAAATTCACTTAGTTTAATAAATATACATCAAATTGTATTTATTTACACACCAGACAAATACTCAAACATTCATCTTCATATATCATTTTGTTTTATTGCTTATGTATTTTCTTAGAGGCTTATATCTTATCTGACGAGTTGTAAATTAAATATAAATATTTTGTCGTTATTTTAATATGATATAAGAGAAATTAAACTTTAAAAAATTCGATTGGGGAAAACGGTGGACTGAAAATAAAAATAAATTCAAACACTTGAATCATTTGAGTAATATTTTAAAGGATAGTTATTTCTATTCAATTTCTTTTCAGGTTGCATCAATTATTATCAATATTTCATTGTATCTAATAAATTTCCAATCGTCTCCCTGTTAGCATCTAACTGCTTATTAGAAGGGAGCCTATTATCATTCGGAAAAGAATTGTTATTTCGCAGCTATCACAATGAAGGAAAGCATTGCCAATTACTTCGTGAAAGTGGGTTTACTTTGATGTTGGACAACCATAGCGTTCGCACAATGCACACTCTCAGTGCAAGAGAAAGGAAAGAGAGGCTGCACTTTCACGAGCGAATCAAGTGGAACGTGTTTTTAGTTAGCGATGTATTTCTCTTTCAAAACGATATAGAATTCATTAACATTTCATTTCGGAATTAAAGAGGGAAATAAATAGTGCATCTGAAACACAGTTTATGATATGAATATTAATGAAGAGAAAATGTAATGGTTCATTTCGTTCAAATGTTGACCACAAACTCAACATTGATACAACTCCAATTGTATGTAGGATTTTTCGTACTTTAAAATCTGTTGTTTTGAACTGGTTTGAAATGCAGATTTTAGAAATCACGATCGTCATTATTTTCCAATTAACTTATTTTACCTATGATAGAAATAATTTTTAAGTTTGAGCATATAGTGTTTCTAAATTATTTGTTAATTCTTTTCTCCCAATCGATGTCATTGTGAAGTAATCAAATTCTAGGTAAATATTTTGAGACAAGTTTATTGTGATGCACCGGTTTAAACATTGCCTTGTAAACAACTTCATAACCTTGGTGTTACGACATATGTAGCCCAAAGCTCTTTCGGTGCCGGATGTCATCAAAGGTTGGGTAGCAATACGTTGCCGGATACAAAATATTTCCTCAGTCCCACTGAGGACCAGATAGCGTCAGACAAACGTCTTAGACAATCCAATCCCCTGAGAGGAGACGTCTTCTTACACATTTCGAAGTATGTAATGAGCTGCGTTGCAAGTTTCTGAATCCGAGCAGCTTCTGTCGTCGGTCTTTTGTATTTAGTTACTTTATCTACTTTGTGATGGGGATGGCGGAGATAATACGAAAAATTGAAAATTTGAAATAATATTTTTGATCTAGATTTTGTATATTATATAGTATTTACCGTATATTAAAATCGTCCATTCCCATTTCTCTCTCTAAAACTTCCAGTAAAAATGTTCATTCCTTAAATTTACTATGGGAAGGGGAAAAGAGGGGACGAATTTTAATCCAAATCGAAAACATGTTATTTCTCTATGCGACAAGAAAGAAACAAAGACACTTCTTATATTTCTTTTAATTTTTTTGTTCACCAAAAATATTTTTTACTTGGATAATCACCTAAATTCATGTTTCTGAAACACGTTGTGACTGACTTCCGGTTACTTAGTTCGTTTGGCATAAAGGAAAGAATGTTGGCTACTTTGTAAGAAGTGTGTGATGCAGAAGCTTTCATCTGTCCAGACAGTCCCGACGATGCGTCGCCATGCACTTCCTGGCGCCAACACCCTTCCTCATTCTCACCGTCATACTGGAGGATACGGCCTCAAACATATACGTTTCATCCCCACCAGGCAACTTCTCCTCGAGCATTCTCATCTCTTCTATCTACCACATCCTCTTTGTATTATGTCATCATGATCTGCTTCTATCATCACTTCATCCATTTCTGAAATATACTGGTAACATTACGGTAAAGTTAGGCACGTTCGAGTGATAGCATCTGTTGAGATAACAGAAGACGAGAGAATAGTAAAAACAACGTAATGGTACTTCCTTGACATAGAAAGGCGTTTTAAGACATGTCACGAAAATTCAGTATAAAACAACATTGGTTCAGATTTGCAACTTTGAATTAAAACATTTAACTCGGGATAAATTTATATTTCATATTTCAATTTTTTTGTGTACAAGTAGTATTAAGTTTTCATCCGATTGGCAAATACTTCGTATGTTCGTAAACAAATATATCTTGTGATTTATAGAAATTCAACTGGGAATTGAATCGTTTTTCTCTCTGCCGACATTGCCATGACATTTCGAGAATAAATCTCGCGTGTGACAAACACTATTTCATGATCCACCAGACGATGCGGTTCTACTTCTATCAGCATGGTTCCGTTATCCCCGTTTCCCTCAGTTGGGTTAAAATGTCGGCCGGAATGTATTTCGACTATTTCCCCAGTTACAGAAAATTAAATGCGTTTATTCGTGTCTCTGAAACTTCACCGACGACCCGCGTAAATGCCCATTATGTCGGAAGAGACCTAGATTCATGATAAAAACCCCCTTTTTATGAAGAGCCAGCCTTCATTTCAGTCTCAGGAGGAAAGAAAAAGCTAGGGAAGTGTGAGAGGAATTTTCACCTTTCTCCACCGCCAAACACTTCATCATCGGCCATTAAGCTAATTAATTAATCACCCCTTGTGCAGACCGCAGAAGCTCTGGGAACGCTGGGGCAGCAATTCAACTGACAGGACGCGAGGGATAAACATTTCTTGGTTACTCTCAGGAGACAGTATAGTCTCAACTTTCTGACATATTTCTACCACTGCCTCTGATCTTCTAGAAGTGTAATGAAGGTAAAGATCTACTGCGCATACAAGTTTCTTACAGTACTTAATTTTTACATTCATTCAGCATCATCTCCATCAATGGTTTTGCCGTTGCCATTTCTTTATGACTGTACCCGTAAAAGCAATTTCATCTGTTCTTGTTCTCGTCTTTCATTAAAAAAAGACAGTTGATTTTTTCCCATTTCAAGATTCTATTCATAAACTCTCAATTGAAATAGTTACAGAAACATTTATTATTTTGGGGCAAATAAGTATAGTTTTATATAATATTAACAGGTAATAGAATAATATTTTTATCAATAAAACGGATTTAATTGTGTGTTTTCATTAACGAATTCCTATAAATATGGATCTCTTGACAGTGGTAAGACATCAGGTAGAGATTTTAGTGCTCGTAGTTACGTACCCTACATCTGTTCTTTCGGGTTTGATTGAACTGTTTAAAAAAATCTATTTTCGGTATTACTTCTTCCGTGCTGGAGGTGTAACCCTTGGTTAAAATTATTGTAAGGGCTGAGGTTCCAAGTAATGTTATTATGAGAGCAGATGATAAAAAAAATTTTGCCAACTCGTCCCGTCGACAGAGTCCTCTTTAAGTGCCACCTCTGCCACCGCTTGAACTCGTGTGTCTCCGCATGATGCGACAGCACCCGTTTCTTCCTTCCTTCCTTCCGTCCGGACGTCGCGACGCCTGGCTGCGCTGCGTCGCTTGCGATGCGTCGCTCGATAACGTTGGCTTTTCCCCCACGGAGTGCGGAAATACGAGGAGCACGAGACAAGATCAACACAGCGAACACGCCGTGTTGAAAGGAAGAGGCGAATGCTCCGTCTTGAGTAGAAAGACCAAAATCCATATTGTTTGTGATTCTCTAATTGCGTTGATGAGCGAAGATGATAATTAATTGTGAAAAAATGTTTGATCCATTTAATGCTCTAAATGTAATATTTTCACTTGTGTTCTTCTCGCAACTATTTAGGAAAATGTTGATAAGTATTTGCATAATCCATCAATTTTCTAATTTTTCAGCGGATCAAAGAAATAGCTTCTGCGCAATTAGAGAATCTGCGCAATATATTTAAGGTTTTTCTTTTACATAATAATTTATTCTTGTTTACTTATATAGATTATAGTAGTTCTAATTAGTTATCTAAAGAGACGTGATCGACGCAAAAACGGAAGATACAAGAAACGTGTTTTGTGATGAGTTCAGTGAGGTATTATTTTCACCATATCTATGAGGAGTGTTGAGTGAGAAAAGCCATCATTGAGACTCTTAGTGCTTCATATATTTTGTTATCTGTAAGAAGTCAGAAGTGCCGATGGCACCGGAATTCTTCATCCTTTAACCTCGCCTGTAGTAAGCAAGTAACGACTGGCAGGGGTGCGGGGTTGAACGACGAATCCGAGGGGGGACTATGGAGGTGCACACTCAATGATCAATGGCGAGCGACGGCGCTACGACGCCTCGCACCGCTGCCGTGCGCAGACGCCGTTACCGCCCTCATCTCTAGCACACGTCCCCCAAAACCCATCTTCAACGACGCCTTTACTGTTCCTGCTGCCTTGCAACTCTTGGAGACGATACCTTTGATGTTGCGCGAGTGATGGGACTCTCTTGTGATAAAACAACGTAGTGTAGATTCTAGTTTGTTTCATGATGCAGTATCATTGTCGTGCGTTAAGTAAGCAACATCATTATGCAGGAGATATTTATTTTTATACTCATCCTGTTAGTATATATTATATCCGTACACTACGTAACAAATATATTTCTTTTTTTAAATAAGGAGTTGTGGCAGTGTTTAAAAATGTAAATGGAGTACCTCAGGGATCTCACTTAAGCCATCTTATAGTGGAACCAAATATTCGTTTCATTTTCAGTGATGTTTATCTTCGTCTCTCTGTTGCCATAATCCAAATGGGTCTTTCACCACCACCCATGAGAGAAGCATTATGGCCAAACAAAGTGCTGAGACATCCGCAATGGAGAATGCGTTCTGGATTCTCCACTCAGAAGCGGGTTCTTTAGCGTGCGAGTCCTGTACGGAAGAGTCTGGTCGCTTCGTGCGCGTCCGTTTAGGGAACAGGAGCGCTATTAGGGCCGTCCCACGCCATCCGACCGCGCGGGTACGCCTTCCCCACGCCCGTCTCCCAACCTCCCACACGACCTTTGCCCTCACACTCTTCTCTCCTTCTAGCCCTCGTGAAGTGACTCTCAGTACAGTCGCCCATTTGTTCCACCCTCATCTCGTTCATGCGTCTTTCTTTCCTAAGTGCTTCCCATATACAAGTCTACTTGACCTGAAGTTGGAGATGCACCCTCTTTCATATTTCCTCGTATATCTTTGGTTACATATTTCCGGTAATAATGAAAATAGTCTTATTTTAATGTCTTTACATTTTCTTCCGCGTTCCCATGCTGAAATTGGGATTCTGAAGAAATTTAATTTTGTATACAGATATAGGCTTTTAAAATTCATGTTAATATATCTCAAACCTAAGATATTTTATATTACACATTTCTTTATTTTGTTCATAATTTTTCTTCTCGCCAAATTTGTTTTCTTCCTCTCCCATTATTGTCTATTGACACTCTCCTTGAAATCTTAACATGAACGTTCTTTAACTATGTAAACTTCAGATGAGGTTGAAACCTTTTGCTCCATAAACAGATCAGTTCATACAAAAGCACTATTCATTTTTATAGAAGAATTGTCATTAAAATACTGTATTAAGATATATATGTGTTTAAAATGAAGATGAATGGAGTGGGTTACAGATATTAATCTACTGTTAATTTAGTCAAATGTAAATAAAAAAGATGTTTGTCTGTCGAAACAAATATTCTTTACTTGAGTAAATCACATTGTCACAATATACAGACCAAGGCTGCATTTTTCACTCGTCGAGTCAACAAGAAGAAACAAATTTTCTCTTGTCCGCAGCTCGTGACACGTTCGCAAACAGTACCGAGCCACGCATGATGTACATCTATTTTCACATCCTCCGAAAGGAAATTACCCTCTCCATCACGTTACAGAGACTTTTTAATACTCTCCGGAGAACAAGCTTTGTGAACACCAACACACCATCGCAGTTTCCAGGGAAGCGCGTGGACTAGAGGGCTGCCAGGGGAAGGGCGCCATGTGAGAGAACAAGGGGGTGGCAGGTGCTCACACACGCTAAGGGTGGTGAGCCAATCGAAACCTGGATGTGAGGGACGAAGGGGTGGAGGGAAGCACGTCGTAGGAGAGGACGCTGTCATATCATTCAGGACGCACGAACAGCCGGCCTAACAAAGTTTAATGATCAAACTTGGGTTATTAGTTTGTCGTCGTAGTCTTCGTCGTCTATGTCGAGCCAGTGGCGACGGAGGCGGCGTCGGCGTCGACTTGCTCCCGAAGTCTTCCATGCGGGTGAGTTGACAAACTTCCACCGGGCCGGCAGTAATTTTGTTTCCAGAAGATTCTTGAGAAGCAGAGGCCGGTTCTCATCAAGATCTTCCACCACTACGGGTTTTGAACTTTATGAAGAAGAAGGTTTCATTCCTTTGAAATGAAATTTGTAAGTTATTTTCCCGGGACACTACTCTTCTTAACTTTCACAATAACCCGGACTACACCCGGTCTCTCTCTCGCGCGTTTGACATTTCCAAGTTTTCCATCCCTCTCCGCCTTCGTTCAGAAGTTTCATGCTCTTGGGATTTAAATTGGCTCGCGTAATTACTTGGCCCTCCTTTCTTCCACGCTCATGTATGTCCTCAACTGATGGCGGAAGTTGGTATGCGGCTTCATGTAATTGGCTTCTCGTCTTTTCTAGTTTCATATGTGTTTTCAGAATTGATGGGTAGCCGCGTCTCGTGACGGAAAGTGGGCGAAAGGGGCGAAACAAGGGGTAGGCAGCGCTGTTGCTCGTGTTCGGTAACAGTGATGTCGAGACTGATAACGGAACGCCATTCAACTGAACGCTGCCACTCCCCCCCTCACCACTCTCGAAGCTTTGTGATTGCAGTGCTGTACGTTACGCATTGACACGAGGAGTGAGTTGTTCTAATGTATCGCGTCCTTTCATACAAAATTTGCTTAAGTCAATGTTTTTTTAAATTTCGATGATAAGAAAAATTAAAATACGGAGAATGTTTTACTGTCTTTTCAGAATATATGACATAAAGCAACCATTTTCCGATGTATGCCAAATGGTTGATCCTTCTTTCCGAATCAATACTTCTTTCTATATATGTCATCACGTATACGCGTGAGTACGTTTCTTTCTTACACCAAAATATTAACAACTTTTATTTAAATGTCTCCTTCGTAGATATAGAACCAAAACTATATTCAATTATTATATACTAATACTGCGGTTTGGCCTCAAAATCATTGTATCTTTTAAAATATTCAATGCTCTTTAACATCTCCAGCAGAGTCTAAATTCATAAAAACAAACTCATCGACGACAGATTTTAAAATATTTTCGCACATTACCGCTCATTTCACTTTTAAAAAATACATTCATTGTGCAAGTTATTCACTACCAGATACATACGAATATGAACTCCATTCTTTTTTTGCTTATATATTTCCCAAAATATTGCTCAACGTCCTAATTATTGTCCTCCTTTGAGAGCAACTACTATGTAAGAATGCAGAGCATCACTACCTCATTTCTACACAACGCTCTTTAAAAGAGCCGAATCGATTTCGAATATTCCGGACCTTCTGTTCTGCGGCGTAGCGGCAGGCACTACATATCTCGACTGGACAGGAACCCGTTCGCGAGCCTTGACTGCGTATCCCGCCCACACGTGGCGCGACGGAGGCGGTGGTGAAGGTGGTGGTGCAGCCGGGGGCGGAGGCGGCGCCGCGAGGACGTCGTCGTCGCAGGGAAACACCACGGTGACCACTGGACTCCAAGTCTTTCTCGCACGCCTCAGGCTAGTTACTGGGACAATCAATAATAAATCTATAAGTCCCGCTGCCCGTTGGCGGTGGCGGAGGCGGCAACGGCGGCTGTGGCTGCGGTCGCGCCGTGGGTGAGCGGGCTATGTGGGGCACTACACCGCGGGCGACGCCAATGCAGTTCCGCTGACGTAAATACCTTACTACGCCATTTGTGTCGCTGCGAATGTGTGGTAGTTTGCGAGGAAGGTAGTGTCGGGAGATATCCAATTAGTATTTTAATAAATTAAAAAAACATTCAAAATTACTGAAATATACATAGAACATATTGAACAGTTTTTCTTTCAATGCGGACCAGAAAATTCATGAATAGATATAGTTTTATTGACACAACCATATGACTCTAAAATACTACAATGTCTGACAAGTGGTCAATTTATATATATATAT
>NNCF01127530.1:3970201-4112979 GCA_002313205.1 Laupala kohalensis | reverse complement strand
TATATATTGTTTCTGTGACATTATACTAATGAAATTTTGGAATTTTGCGTTGGAAATATTACTTAAGTGTGGCAGAAACATAACGAAACAACATGGTGGATATAGTTAATGATCCTATGGTTAAAAATGTTTATTCCAAATTTCAGACAGAATAAATGATAAAATAACAAATTTTCAAAATATTCAAACAGTTTGTTTTGTTCTGTTTCCTCGTTGCCAGGCTATTGATATTTTATAATCCTAATGTTATAAATTTTAATCATAAAGGAATTATGATTTTTGCACTTGAAATAGCCTGTCGAGCGGAAAAGAATTCATTCATCCAATTTTAATTACGTCTTTTTCTTTAATCTATGGTTCCTAACGGTATTTCGTATTTAGAGCACGTATATTTGATTCAGCACTCTCAAGATACAGTTACATTTCCAAAGGAACATGAGTTATCGTTACGATTTTGTTTGCGACTACAGCTTTACTTCCTTGTCTGTCCTATTAGAGGTAATCTTTTGGTGCAACTTGTAAAATAACCAACCTTCAAGAAAAGTGGTCTCGTAATTACGGGTGCTTCATCACAAAGATTTGAGGAGGGACGCAGAAAATAAATAAAAAGGCTTCATCCAATTAGTATGAAACAAAAGATGGTTTCGTTAGCTTTCAATTTTTCACGTTTACGTTATTGATTTGTTACAGAGCTTCAATGTTGTCAGACCATTTACTCTCATTTATTGTTCTATTACCTTCAATTAATATATGTTGTTCCTTTTTCTAAATACGACACTATTTCTGTCAAGGCCATTCTTTAACTGTTTCCTAATTTCGGTCGTGTGTATTTTTCGAACATTGTGTTATTTGCCTTTTCCGCTCTGCACATTCTGTACTTCATCTTACACGCTCTCATCCTCTTGCACCTTTCCAATCTCGCAGCGGTTGCATCCTCGACAAAACAGTCGCGTACGTCACCATAAATCTCGAGTATGCATGTATTCAGTGAATCAGAATGTATGACTTCCGTCTGGCAGAGCGAGCCCGCCCCATCGCTCCCATGCTCCAGCGGTCTCCCCCACCTACCTCTCTCTCTCTCTCTTCCCCCCCCCCATCCACCCTCTCATCCTCGCAGACGCTCCGGGAAGCTGGAGGGTGCGAAGCTGGACTGCGTCCTTCGGATGTTCCACGGCATTAAGCGATGCGTGGTGGAACGGCAAGTCTCCAGTCAATTCCTGTCGTCACCTCGCGAACCAAGGAGTAAGAGGCAGCGATTCAAGGTTGCAACTTCTGTCAGCACTGTCAAGTTCGTAGATGAATTTCCTGATAGCGGGTCTTACGAAACAATTCATTCACGTTTTCACTTGTGTAGTCGTGATTATAATTTGCATTAATAACATGTACTTGTTACATCACACTCCAAACATTTTATGACTGAATTGAGCATCTCCGGTTTTTATGTTCTCACTTACCGAACAAAACCGTCACCACTTTCCACTTTGTCTTATTCATCAACCATTCCTATAGCCGTTTCTTATCAACTCAGACGTTGTAGATTTCGCATTCCACTTCTTAATTTTTCAATCCATCGCTACAAAACTCCCACCACTACCTTACTTCACGCTCGACTCGACCGTTCCGTATAAACACTCACCCGCCCATATGCCACTATATTTACGAGCGAAGTGAGAAACGACGTTTTGTAACGCATTAATACATAAACATCGCGCCTCGACTCGCGCGCTCTCCCGATTCCTCTCTTCTCCGCACCATCCCCCATCCAACGAACTGAAACAAGAAAACGCATACGCAACTATTCTAACGAGCACCGCGACACGCCACTTCCTAGCTCGCGGTCGACACAGTCGAGTTGCGACTCTACCGGTGTTCGCGAACGACTCTAATGATCGAGGGCGGGAGGGGGGGGATTTTCGAAGGAGTTCGGCAGTCACGTGGAGCAGTCTTATTTACATAGAAACCCAAACACGGACAGACGACGAGCAGCCGGCGAGGCGGGACAAGGTCGAACGAGAGGAGAACGCGCTGGGGTGTCCTCGTAACCCATGTGTGTTCCGAAAGGATGTTTCGCACGAATTGAAGTTCGTGTACATTGGTTGGCTAACACGTAACAATAAAACAGGAACCCTTGTTATTCAAAACCTAATTGTCGACTTTTTTTATCCATTTATCCAATCGTAAAATTTTCCAGTCTGATAAACTCGTGACATTAATTCAGTTGCGCCAAAGTGACACATACCTAATATTAAGTTCATTCAAACATTGAAATGTAAAATTCATTATATTGATGACTTGTAACATTATATTTCACATTTACCACTATTTCAGATAAGACGATGGCCATGTTATGAAGACAACTGTTGTTAGAAGTATATTCAATTAAATAACTTATTATCGAAGAACAGAAATCACGGAACACTTTCCATGAGCATCCCAGGAATCAATCGCTTCTTACATTTATTCCGACAAGATGAATTCGTCCTCAATATGTTTCACAAAATCAATGAGCGTGCGATATATCTTTCTCAGAGACGTATATCATGGTGACACTATGAACTTGAGGCTCCTACCACATTTTTCGATTCGCTATATCATGAGTACGAGAGAGGTCACAGCATATCGACCGAAATATTGGCCAGAAAACCCGTATTGTGTTACCAACCGTGCATCGGGAATGAGAACAGGCAGCTAAACTCTATTATTTAAATAAAACTTTGAATTTTGTAGCGTATTCTTTGTTTCAATCTTCATAAATATTTTATCTCGTATACGAGGTGCAATTGTGAACAAAATTGCCTACTTCATTTCCATTAGTTACGTTAATAGATTTCCGGAGAACTATTTACGGATAAAAATGGATTTTGGAAGTATATTTCCTTCTGTATTTACTTACCAAATTTATAGACCAATCAACGAAATTAATAAATATTATTTGCGTCAAACGAAATGGTGCGTGATTGTAACAAATATTCCAACAATATTGAATTAGTATTGATTGCATTTAGATTTACCTTTCGCTAAAATATTTCTCGTAAAAAAAGTAACTTAAGGACATAGTTAAAGTATAGAAATCTCTTAGATTGCGGTGAACCTCACCGCCAGGTAACAGATTAATCATGTTACGTCGAATGAAAATGGGAGACGGGACCGGGATTCGAACCCGGGACCTTGAGCTTTACGCGCTCATGCGCCTACCGACTGCCCCATCCCGTTCGCCTCCCGGGCCCGTCTACCATTCTCATTCAACTTGTGAAACCCAAAGACCTCTGAGGTGGTCTCGTAGAGACTAAACTCCTCATCTGAGGCGACTCCCTTAGGAAGTACTTTATTTGGGTAGTATTTTCCATTTCTGGTTCACAAACATAGAAATCTCTTAGATCTCATAGAATGGTAGACGGGCCCGGGAGGCGAACGGGATGGCGCAGTCGGTAGGCGCATGAGCGCGTAAAGCTCAAGGTCCCGGGTTCGAATCCCGGTCCCGTCTCCCATTTTCGACGTAACATGATTAATAGTTAAAGTAGTTAAATTCACGTATAACAAATGTATAGCTGAAATAGTTTTTATCACAAAACGTCATTCGTTATTTTTTTCTAAGGGATTAGCTCAGTTATTTTTAGAGTTGTGATCTTTCAGCCTCAAGCTTTCACGAAAATATTTTTAACACAAACAGCATACAGTTAAAGCAATTTTAACTCTCTGATGTTAAAAATAGATGTGAAAGGTGCTAAGGAGTAAAATACATTTGCTATTTTCCTCATAAATACTTCTCCGCTTCCTTTGAATTTTTTTCTACCATTTTCTTTCGATCGCTGACCTAAGATCAGTACGATTCTATAGTTTATTCCCTACTGATTGAAACATTCCTAAACGTATACGTTTATGTCTGAGAAAAAAAAGTCATTCGTGTACGTAGAACTGCATGAGTATTTTGCCTACATTGGAACTTAAATATTCACAGGACTCTTGTATTTCTTTCACGTACACCTAGTCATAAAACACATCCTTTGCAACAATGTAATAGTTCTTCGGAACTTTGTTCTTCGCATTGTAGAATCCGAGGCACGTGTGGGCATGAGCACGCGTTCGAAGATCGTGCTCCTCCGACTGTACTTCCTCGTAGACACTGCAAGCTAAGCGTGTTGACGACGGCGCCGTGCCGGCGCTTCTATCCGACCATCGTCGCCAACACCTTGGTCATAAAAAGAACAAATGTCCCTGAATTCAATTCACTTCCGCAAAATTGCCTCTCAATAAATCATAACCATGCAAATGTTCACTTCACTCATCACTCCTGCATGAAATTTTTAAATATCCGCTTCATTTCTTCATATGTACAAACCTGATCGAAATTCCACTCTTTCGAAATTCCAAATACTGTTGATCTCAAGTTTTATATGCAGATCTCATGTTTTATATTAAAAAGATTACGACCTGCGATAACTCATTAATTGAAGTAGTTGACTTGTGTGGAAGTCTAAAATTAACTAAAAACCTACACCATTGGTGTACTTTCATCATCTAAAAATTTGACATATACTTTGTTGGGGGAGTGCTTTTATTTTTAGACTACATTGAACCGAATATATCATTTTCTGAATAGAGTGTGCTTAAACGTGATCTCGATTAATCTAGTACATAATGGAATTTTGCATTCAGGCATATAACTAAATGGGAGTATTTTGAAAAGTTCCAACAAATTTTCAATGCTTATTTGAAACCTAAAGCAGATGGCAAAAAATTATTTTTGTCAGGTTTCTTGTTTAGGATTTTATCAGTTTGAACTCATAATCATTTGATAATTTTTTAAAATTAGTTTTCAGTTGGGGTTTTCCTCTCTTATTACACCAGAACATACCGATACGCTACCATACGTTCCCTGGTAAACCAACAACAAATCATCTGGTTACGAGGGTATCATGACTTAACCTCGCTACATCAAATATAAGGTATAAAATAATAAGAGTTTGAACAATTCTCGTGTTGGGAATGAAACCACCATCTGACCACATTCATCACTTGACTTTGTCATAGTAACTCTTAGCGTCTGAGGGTCGGGGATCGTGCGATAACCGCGGCGGTGGACCATAGCACGCACAGAGGGTGGCAGGGGGAGTGCTGGGTGGGAGGAAGGGGACCAGGGCGGTTGGATTACTATGCGCGGGAGGCTGGCTCAAGGTTGGCCGCCATCGCATTGCCGACATTCCGGAATGGTGATGAGAAGGCATCCCCGTACGAGGCCAGCGGCATCACAGCCGCTTCCACAGCCTGCCTTGTTTTTATTCTGAACAATCTCCCGTAACATTGGAATATTTAAGTAGCGACGCTAATTTATTCTGGATCCGTACCAGAATGGGTCTCTTTACAGGTCGGACTCCAAAAGGGAATACTTGCATAGGTTAGTGTAGAGAGCGTGGCGAAGGTAAAGGCGAAGAGAGAAGTCCAATAGAGAGTGGGTATGAGATGGTCAGAGTTTTATCTTGCGTCGCTCTTGCTTGTCAAGTTGTCTTTTGGGAGTTATTTAATTTCGGATGAATTCATTCCTTTTGTCAATGATCAAGTCGAATCATTTCGTATCTCCGAGATGTTCACCATCATATTTGGATTACACGAGTATTCAACACATCAAGTATTATTTGGTTGTTTCGTGTATCTCCTTGACAAATATTATTTTTACTGAAATGTTTTTTTTGGTCAAATATTATTTTTACTGAAATGTTTTTTGTGTAAACCTCGTATGATAATATGACTCAACTCATCAGTGATAATATATTGTTTATGTGGTAAATATTTCATTACTTGAATTTTACATTAAGATTTATTCATAGTTATATCAGACATAAAACTTATTGTCTCTTCTTGCCTGCAACCAGCATATTGACAATTATATTTATTCCAAACAAATTCCCTAAAAGTCGCAGCCCTTGTCAAAAACGCTTTTGACACATTCTTGTGTTTTGTTCTCGTTGCCTCGGAATCACATATCTTTGGCGTGTGTATCTCATGGAACCGGTATGCGTTGGGAACTCTTAGCAACGTGACGAGCGCGCGTCTGAGATTTACAGCCGTCAACCTGTTCGCCAATGATTGGGCATGACAGCACGGAAAACAAGGCACCGTGATGGAAGAACTTGCCGTTACGTCCAATCGCGACGATTGTGTAACAATCTCCATGTTCTTTATTGTGGTCGATATTGGCTTGCGTTTTCCCACTGGGTGGTTGATTCGAAATGTTGTATGCACCGTCGGTGATCGATTGGTGAATTTGAGGTTTTCACAGTCAAATTTGGATGATGGCAATGTATTCCAGTTCATAAATTATTGATAACTAAATTAAAGGGTCTGTAAAGATTAAATGAAATGTTAAAAATTTACATAGACCAAATGGAGTGTCAACGGAATATTTTTGATTTGCAAGTCATTTAAGAATGCTTTCCAACTGTATGGTATTAAAGAAATCATGTGTGTTTGGGGTAAAAACCTTCCATGAAAACCTCTGCTACAAAAAAATTAATACTAAAAAACCATAAGTCGTATAAAAGATAATGGATTACACGTGTGCGTTTCTTCCTGTGTGTAGTGTACCTTCTCTTCAGACAGCTTGTCCTACTACGATTCGTGTCAAACTGCGGTCAGCGTCCCAAACTCTAGCAAACAAGCGTGTTATTCAACGGAGATGGCAGCAATGGTAGCGGCTTTCTCAATAAAGGTAAATATGCGTGGATTGGACCCCTGCCGTCTATACTACCTCGCTCACCGCTTCCTCTTGTGCCTACCGCAGACACGTCGGTACCGCCTCCCTGCCACCTTCTTGCGTCACAACCCTTGCTGCTGTCTTTTCCATGCGTTTCATACATGAAAGGTTTTACGTGAGGAATTTTAAAAGTTTTTGTTATCCTTGAAGCATTTTTGAAGGGAATGAGAAGAATCCTTCGGTTGTACAGTTATTCTAGAATCATTTCCGATAATAAATTGAAAATGAAATTTGGAAATAAATTGTTATGCGATGGCTTGCAGAAAAAAAACGTTGAAATGATTTATTATCATTTTATTACCAGGATATACGAAGTTTTTATGTCTATTTTTCCGTCACGACAACCCAATGGCCTTGTTCCTACGTCAGTACGTCCAACAGGCGCTGACACTCGTCCAGAACAGTGCATAAATCTTATTTATGGCGCAACTCAACTCCATAATAATGATATCCCTGCGCATGAAAGGTTTATCCACATTCTCCCATTTTAAAGTGGCACTTAGAAGTTGAAGTTCATGTTTGAAACAAGAGTGAGAACATTGGAGGAACAAAAATATATTAAATATACATTTTAGGGCTCCGTTTTTTTGCAAAATATTCTCATAAAACACTTTTATTTGTTATAATTATATTCAGTCAAATTCTTCTTGATTAAAAATATATTGTCTTATTAAAAATGAATCCTATGTTAGGTAGTATATCCCACAAATTTGCTCTTTTGGGTATTATTTTACAATACCTTAAACTGGAAATTTTCTCATTTGGCACATGTGAAGGTGTTTATGAAATATCCATGTTCCATATGCCTGCTGTAAAATGAGTACCAGAGTCTATCCTGGGGTCAAACCTGTCGGAGCGAGATGCTGACAACATCTCCTCCTAGTACCGAGGTCAAGAAATTGCGGAGCTCTACTCTCCGCGAACCCCAAGGACCCTTTGGGGCCTGATGTGGGATAGTTTGACTTTTTATTTTGACCATGTTCCATATTATACATCCACAAGTCAAACAAAATAGTTTAAATTCACTCGCTTGTTAACATGAAATGTATCAAATAAAGAGCATCTCGTTCGCATATTCTGAGGCGTTGGTTTTCTACTGTGTTCTGTTAGTTTTCAATTTAATGTGCTACTTGCCTTTATATTTCGATAAGGTTATCCCATGCTGATTTATTGGCATCTCGTAATAATATTATAAATTATGATGTGAAAAATATTTCTAGTTGAAGAAAGTTTCTTTTAACTTATTTTTGAAAGAATATTGTATGTTCTCATAGAAACAGATCTGTAATTTTCCATACCGTGTGTCATTTAAAAAAATAATAAATATTATATTATAATAAAAATAAATGCTTTTCGCCTCACCTTGATGAGAACTCGTTAATTAATCACACTTCGTCACTCGATGCTAAGGCGAGACTTGCACCCCATAATGAAACGCGGTTCATGTCGATTATTGAGAGAATCCTCCATTCATTTACGGATCATCTGCCATGCTTTTGCACTCAAGCTTCGTAAACATCCTAATTGGTAATTAGCTCCTTGTCGTACGACGCATTTTATTTCACACGTTAGCACTCGTAGACACGTTCTCCCACGCATTCTCGCAATTTCCTGCCCCTTAGGCAAAGCGCTGTGCCTCCCCGCTCGCCCTCCCCTGTCTGTCTACACGCTCCATCCCACGCGAAGGTGCAGCCATTGCCTCGGCGTAACGGAGCACCGACGCCTCCTCTGCTAGATGAAGTGCAGTTGTGCAGAAAGGAATGTGGCTGGGTGCAGCGATTGGCCATAGGTGTATTAAAGGTTCAGTTTTTGAGAAGGTGTGATTAATGGGATTGGTTTACATAGGATCTCTGTAAATATCACTATGAAAATTTTGCACGTGTCACAGACCGATAAATGTTTGATATCCCATGTGTATTGCACCTACATATGCCTTAAATGTCTTTATAAGACATTTAAGGCATATGTAGGTGCAATACACGATGTGTCAAACATTTATCGTTTGGTGATTTGATGATTCGTGCAAAATTTACTTAGGAATATTTTCAATTAAATGTCTTAAATTTATTTAATACGTTAAGATTGGAAACGCATTAAATTTATAATCCGAAGTTAATTTGTGCCATGATTTGATTGTTAACTTTTGCAGTATGATATATGAATTTTCTTGTTGAGATATTTGTAATGGATTTTATGAGATAGAGACCGAATATTTATAACATTTATGTCCCATAGAGAAAGGAGAAACTTGTTAAGGTGATATTTATTTTAAATACAAGAGCAAATGGTGAACGAACAGCATATGTTGTTAAAGATATTGCGTCAGATATTGTGTTTTTGTATGCAGGTAAAGATGAAAGTAATAATAAGAAGCTTCACCAATTAGTTTTTCATAACATTCACAGTTACTCGGGCTATGTGAAGGACAACTTTGTTGTCAGATATTACAGTCATGTCCTCTGCTACCCAACTGACTCCACATGGCTTCCAGAATTTCTTTTTAAATTTTCATGAATTTATTTTCTTATTCTTGAATTCCACATTCCCGTTGTCTTGTAAATCCTATACACTATTCAGTGGCCTCTAGGAAAAATCTGATAGTGTTCAAAGTGACACCACCTCCGCAACCCCTCTATCCCTGGCCTCTGCTAATGAAGTGACCTCTGTCGTGTGTGACTTCTCATTGACTTCCTTATAGTCTTCAAGTCTTCCGGCCTAATTATAGGTTTACTTTGCTTTTCTTCTTTTACTATCATTAAATTCCTTCTTACATACCTCTTCCTTCTCGTACTTATATATTAACAACTCTCTTCCTTATTTTCCAAAACTTAAAAACAATTTTAAATTGTAAATTCCTCTCATGTATTATATTATATTTGTTCTTGAATATATGAAAAAAAATATGTTTATTTATTGATTCTTCCTATTGTGAGGATAAAAATTTGTCAATTCTTCCCCGGAACATCTGGCCTCATTTCCTTACCCAAACTTCATTCGATAGACGAATAACAAGTGAAATAGAAAAAAAAAAAATATCAACATGAGCATTACGATCGTGACATCGGCGTTGGTGGTGGTGGTGGAGGTAGCGGTAGCGGCGACGTAGCGTTGGCGGTCTGTGTCGTGAAATATTACCCAATAAAGTCTTAACCGTCGGCGCGCGCAGACCACGATGCAAATGGAATTAATCGAGGCCAGACGTGGTGATGGTGGTTACGTTAGCGGCGGCAACCGCTTTGGTGACGGAGTCGGTGGTGGTGAAGGTGCAAGTTTCGTAGGCGTCGATGGTGATGGTAGAGTTGGTGTGGTTGGTGGTGTAGTGATGGTAACCATGCGGTGGGTTCGCGCGAGTACTCTGTGAGAGTGGCGTCACTCACTTCCCCCTCCCGTTCCCTTCACCCTAAATTCGCTGCTGTCTACGCTAATTACCTGCGCGTGGATTGATGGATACGTGTTTGCTTTAGGTGAAAGAAATGGCACCTCTGTCCACCGATGATGATGTCTCTCATAAATTATAAATTTTGGAATACATTAATGGATGGGTGACGCGTGCCATTGGAATAGGTAGAATGCTGAAGGAATAAAGTGTCAGACAGCAGAGAGCGTAGAAAAACTTAGTGACACAATATCTTATGTATCGAACAACAATTAAGTCACCAGAGATTTCACTCTACTTAATAACCAACAATAATATTAATAAAATATATATTTTAAATTAAGTAATATACATTTAACTGTTTGAGACTAATTATCATTTTTTGTAAAATAAATGACGTAGTTTAGTCTTGATTTAACTTACCACCACCGTACCTTTTTTTTCATTTTCCACAGTATTTTAATTCAATAATTCTACAATATGTTACTTAAGTGAAAAATCCCACCCTCCACTTAGCAAGCGAGTCAGATGTAGATTTTATAATGATTTTTTAATGTGACAGTCACTTCATAAATCGTCGAATACTGAGGAGCATTAAATCATTTCTTGATTGATGGTCCCGTTTCTCCTTGTAATAACTCAACTAACGAGCTTGTTCGAAGCCGTGTATGACTTCTCATTTGTCGTTCTGTCTCATTCCAAGTCCGTTTCTCAATATTGTTCTTTGCACTTTCATATTTGGATTAATACTGCGA
Organism: Laupala kohalensis; assembly: GCA_002313205.1. Lineage (NCBI taxonomy): Eukaryota > Metazoa > Arthropoda > Insecta > Orthoptera > Trigonidiidae > Laupala > Laupala kohalensis. The sequence goes on along the minus strand of NNCF01127530.1, from coordinate 4,102,097 downwards.
TGAGGGTTACTCAATCAGAACGAAAACTGAAGGAAAGGAACGGACTATAGCGCGCCGTCGTGGTTCTACTGTTCCAAGGTTGTAAGAAATATGATTGAGTCGGTTGCGGCATTTTCAAAAGCGGACTCCTTGATTTGACACACATATTGAGTACTTTACTATTGTACTCAATATGTGTGTTTGAAAATTTAAAAGTAATACTGAATTAACTCAGGGTTTACTTATTCAACTTTTTTTGCTGATTTTTATAACGCGTTTTAAACTTTCGATGTTGAGAACTATTATGAAAATAATATAGTACCTGAGATAAAGAAAAATTGACTTGACAAACTTTATTATTGATCTGAAAGAGTTTACGAAATTATTGAGAAAATGAATGTACTTAATATTATGACGTTTTAGAATGGGTATCAATGCAAAGTATACAAAGCGATCAATGGAATTTAGACATTCATAAAGCGCTTTAATTTTGTGGTTGGAACCTACACTCTGCAACCGGGAGCTCAAGAGTTTTCCAAAAACCTTTTTACCTATGTTATCTGCCTGCATCTTATTTCTGACGCGGCCTATCTCGTCCCATAGCCAATCATCGTATACGAGTATTCTACCCATCCATCCGCTTGTCGGACCGTCCGAAAGTTGGGTACGAGCATACGTGAAAGATTAAAGCCATATGGATATGAGACATTTATATCCTTGAATATCAAATCATATCAAATTACCGTCCATAATGCCAGACGTGCTTCTCGTTCAACGCTTTTTATCGTGCTCCATCAGTGTACACACGACCGTCCGTCCTGGTACGCAAGGGTTTTGTGTCAATCGTAAATTGCGAAGGGAAGAAAATGTACCTTCCTGTTTAGTACCCCGTATTTCCCTTGCTTGACTGCCCCACACCCTCACAACCACCTCGATTATATCGCTATTCTCCTCACTATGAGAAATGTTCATATTGCCCCCAGATACTCATTGGGTTACTCTCCTTGTCCGCATCAAAGAGTACTTTGGAATACTGTCTCATCTATCCATCCTCAATCTGTGCACCATCCCCCTCTGGCCCTCCGTCTTGGAGCCAACCTGCCTCTCTGAGACATGCGGAGTCCATAATGCTCTACACTCCATCAGTATCATCCCCTGATAGTATCCTCTCTGTCCCCGTCCTCACCTCTTCCACTGCTACCACAACCATCTCCGATGCCAAAGCCACCGTCGCGAGCACATTAGCATAATTGTGTGCGCGGGGCATGATATTAAGCTGAGTGCAGCGTTCGCTTGCAGCGGTTGTCGGATAATTTAGCTGTTAATTAGCGCACACTGGGAAGACGATGGAGGCCGGAGGCGATGGAGGCGGAGGCGGGGGCGGATGTGACGGCGTCGGTGGCGACGTCGATCAGCCCAAGGGCAGTTGACCGCATTCCCCTCTTCGTTCGTTCGTTCCTTCGCTCGCTCGCACCCACGCCGACCTCGCAGTCACTCTTCTCTCATTCCCTCTGCCTCTCCAATCTTTCTCTCACCTCCCACTGATACATACTGCTCGCACTCTGCCGTGTTTACATGAGATTTTTGCTTGTCAAGTTGGTAGCGCCGATGTCTACTGGTTTGTTGCTTGCGTTGGGTGTGGCCCGGATAGTTGGGTTTAGTAGAACAGACGGTTTCAAAGAGAGTACAGTCGTGACTGAAGAAAAGGAGAGCACCAACAGGGTATTTGACTTGGTATGGTTGACTGCACTGCTCTTCGGTATCCATCGTAGTTTAAATTAACTATGTTTACTTCAATACATAAAAGCAAATCCAAGGAAACTGACAAAGAAGGGTATGAATACGGATTCGTAAACCGCGTGGTTTCATGAAGAGCTTCAGGAGTTTCAATCAAGACTTTAATGAACCACGTTGCGCTCTTTTTTGGAACTATAGACTTTTTCATTTTTCGGAGAAGCGTTTGTTTTACTTGGTATGTGGGATGCTACGTGGAAATAAACTTACTAATAGCCCATATCAATGTCTATTTTGTAAAAATAATTTTATTCATCTTTCTTAAATGCTGTTCCATTAGTATCGAATTAGTTGCTCAATGTTTCTTATCGAGGAACTTATCATCAATAATTTGATAATCCATAAGCATAAGTAAGAAAAGTAGTTTCCGTATGCAGGAAAGGTATCATGCTTTTCGCTCTCCTACCTTAAGCTCTCTGTAACAACTCCATCCATTACTTACTTAGCAGCTACTTTAAGCAATCATAACAATATTATCGATAAAATAATTTGTAATACTTGAAACCTTTTGCACTAATTCTTCCGGAAGGATGCATGTCAAATTTCCGAGAATCCGGAGATTACCAATTCATGTATCTACATAATGTCAATGAAACGAAATTTAGGGAAGTGTCAACTCTATCGAAGATTTCTCACGTGACACTTTAGATGTATTTAAAGTTCTTACCGTCATTTTCTAGAAGTTGCTACTAATAATCAAATTATTTTTTAAAGTACAGGTGAATAAGACATTTCGTTCAACACTCCAAGGTATTCCTGTTTTACTAATACGTGATTTCCACTCCTTTCCATGAGTGCTCCAGTATAGCTAACAAACACTTCTTCGAAATTCACTGATACAAAGCGGATGGTTTTCGCACATAGAACTCCTATCCGCTTGGCATGGAAGCGGCCGGTCGTCGTTCTGCTCTGGTCGATGACCTCCTCCCGTTGGTTTGATATCAACGTGGCTGTGGCTTCCCTTCTACGCCCCCCACCACACCCTCTCCCAACTCCAGCCGACGCCGCACTCCAAGTAATCTTCTCCGAATCATGACCAACATATCATTGTACTTCCATCTATTACGGTTGCGGTATTGCATAATCGAATTTGGGTCAGAGAATACTTAGATTAAACAGAAATTTCATATGTTGGGTTACAAGTACATTCATCAATTATTTTGTTTATTTTATTAAATTATTTATTGGATCACTAGTTTGTTAATCTTTTTGTCACTTTTAAATTGTTTTCTTCCTTCTTACTATAGTTATACCGTATATTTATGTTCTTCAAAATAAATCGATTAAACAAAACATTGTATGAAATTTTCTATAAATTTATTCAATAAAACAGCCATTCATTGTGAAATGGTCAGTGTGTTCGTCTACCTACTCTAGGCACGACCTCTCAATCCTGGTTCATCCAAGAGAGATTTTTCGCAGCGTACCTGACAGGTCTGAATTAGGTTTTCTCTGGTTACTTCCATTTCTCCTGATCCGTAATCTACAATTTGACTCCTTTCCTACAATTATATTCTTTTCTATTTAAAATTTATTTGAAGAAATTCCTGTTGTGTTTTATTCTATTTACTTGGTTGTCATGTCTCCTTTAAACTTCCCGAGAATCCTACGTCATAGGGATGTCCCTCTTTATTTTCCCATACAATCCTTCAGGTGTCTAGAAGTTCCTTTACGTCTTAGAATTTCCCGACATCCGCGCGCTGAGGATTGTAAAATCCTCATGTGATTCATGGTGCCGTGTTGGGCGACGCCCTTTGCGCGCTTTCTGAGAACCGCGAGTCAGCGTCGAAGGTCTTCGCATTTGCATAAGGGTCACGTGGTTGAGAGTAAGACTTGATCAGAACGTGATGAGAGTTGTTGTCGATCGTGGTCCAGCGACCAGGAAGCACTCGCGGCAGGATGACGTCAATATAATATCGAATCATTTATCATGGAAGTGCATCTCGGAAGCTTGGTATTATGGAGCTTCGTACCATGGATCATGGCACATATCTCTGGCTATCGCTGGTCTGATATAGTACAGAAACGTTTGAGGCGAATGCTGTATGTTTATTTCCATGTAACCTTCGAAGCACGCAACTGTGTGAACTCGTGTGAATTCTCATCCCTGACCGAAAGTTGAAGAAAAACTTTGTGATCCTTCTGTTCATACTATCAACTTCTCAGGTTGAACAACTCAACCTGAAGATGATCAATTTCATACATTTTAAGGTAATGGAAATTTTTAGAAGAATGTGTCATATTTTAGCGATGTACGATTCGTCATACAATTTTTCTTTAAATAAAAGGATGGATCTATAACTGTGATAAGTTGTTGAAATGTCATTTCCGTAAACGTAAATGCAACCTCTCACACGTATCGTTATTCTCGTGGAAAAGTACAGAACGGCGACATGAAGACGTAGAGAATTGTTTAGTGCCACTGGAGACAAGAAGGGGACTTTGGTAATACCGTATATTTTCTCTCATCTGTTTCTATTCTATGACATAATGCCAATAGCTATATAATGGGGGTTGTTCTTATAGTTTTTCATGACATTCTTTGCGTGAAAAGTAAAAAAAAACTAAATTTTATCCGTTTTTAAAGGTTTGATGCACTTGCTTACATTTATATCAATCGTGTTCGATGAAAATAAATCTTATTTTTCCATTTTATAATAAAATTAATAAGAAAGTTTTGTATGAATTTTTGCTTAATAAAATATATTTGGAAACAATATAGAATTTAAAATTCAAAGAAATGTGTTACTTTAATAGACGATGTGATCATTTAAACCATTACAACACAGAAAGTTGAAACCTGTAACTGTACTTTCTCTTCGCATATTATCTGGCCTCACATTCCACTTTTCCATTGAATCTATTGACAATCGTTCTCTAACTCAATCGTTCTCAAATCAGATTCCGAATGTCGTTCAAACAAATGCCGATGTATTAAGTGAAAACCACTGGGATTAGAGATTAGATCTTTTAATCAGTGACGAATCAGACAGGTGAGTTGTTAAGCGATGAGTGTCCGTAATTGCATCATTTACGACTTAGTGGATAGCTTTTACAAAGTAGCAGTTTGAATCATTTCATGCTTATTATTGTAGATCCTTGTACTTTCTTAATATTAATTGTGATGTATTAATGCCGGTGTAATATTGGTCCATTAGATCTTCAGATTGTAACCAGAATTTTCATAACTTAGTATTCGTAATTTATATTGCTTATGTAACACTTATTAGGTCTTTGGGAGAGAAGATTAAGTGATCAACACCTATTTGATTGTCGTCTTTCAAGTCCTATAATCCATTAATAAATTCTTCTCACACACATTACGTTTTAATGAGATTGAGGATGATACAAGAATAATTCATGAAGATTTATATTTTCTAATGAATCAAATTCAATCGAAACGTTGAATCCATCAACTTAGAATCACGAGTTTCTTGATAGATTGAATGAATAAATAGGAATGAATGAATAATCATAGGCCAGTGGGAACGATAGTTCTCATTCTTAACGCTAGAATTAAATAAGAATGTTTTAAATAAACGTGTCTCTTTTAAAGATTTTAAGTGGAAAATGGCGTTCTATTAAGGTAGTTTTGCATATCACACAATACCTGGGACATCATTAAGTTTATAGATACAATATTACTTTAGACATTTATTTATCTATTTACCATGTCTTAGTTTTTGCAAAACTCGTGTGGATCACCTGTGGACCTACGAGCGTGTTTTTGAAACCTGCATTGTTCTCTGCAACCTCTGGGGTTCATGATGGCGTTTTCTTGTTTGTTTGTTTTTATATTTTGAATACTGTAGTTGAATGTTTTTACATATTCTTCGTTGTCTACTACATATACTGTAGTTGAATGTTTTTAAATATTCTCAAATTTCCGGTGACCTATGGGAAAAAAGTAATGTACGGAAAATTTACCACAATTCAAAGTAGACTTCCATCACTTTCGTTGATTTAGAATTTGGTCCTATTTTGTAAATATGTTTTCTCCATACGACGCAATGAATTTCACCATCAATTTTAATTGCAATTATTTCATGTAAACGGCCGGTGAGGTAGGTTTTTTAAAGTTGAAATCACAATAAGAACATGCTAGTCTATTATTTTCGCCGGTTTTTAGACATTTTAGTGATTTAATTCTACCTACGCCAGTACTACCTCATACGTGCATGGTACCAATACATCCAAACATAAATTACCTGTGAGAGTGAATCGATATTTGTCATCAAGAGAAGAATTGTTAGTCGTGTTTCCTATGTTTGTCACAAGCATATGAAGTCGTCTCACACATTCTTGTTTCCGCAGTGCGGTGCCCGCGCTTTGCATAGCATTCACCTTGCTCTCGCTCTTGCTTCATGTGCTGGACGCGCGCCAGTAGCTTCAGTGACGTCAGCATACTCCTCTTCTACCTCCACTACGATTCCAATAGCTTTTGTAATCACAATCTTCTTTTCTCTGAATCGAGTCACACTCACAAAAAAAAATCAAGAAAAAGTCCTACGTCTTGAGGAAACTCAATCGTCTACACACATTCGATAACGGATACCATCATCAAGCTAACAATAGGCGCTCCTCGATACAATTCGAAATACTAGGAACGATACTCAAAACCTTTCGTTTGATAAATTATTGTTATTTTCATTTGTGTGTTTATGTGTAATCAGGAAGTAATTATAAATTGCGTTCTCCAGATTTTACGTATTAAGAGTATAGAGAAACGAGACAGAATATGTCTTTTGAGAAAGTGATGTGATCATAGATTATTTTGGATGAATGCCCGAAATTTAGGAATCCGTTGCAGCATCTTTCAATGCAGAGTGAAATAAATTATCGTCACAAAAGCAGTGAAAAACAGGGAAAAGTTAATTTTGAATCAACAGTTACCATGACGATTGATTGTTTCCGATTTCCCAAGAATACAGTACTGAAAGTGGATACTTAAGGCGAAGATGATAACTTCTCTCTATCGCTGAACCAGGTTTAAACATGACTGCTTGTTTTGACGAAGGTTTGTTGAGTCCAACCGTTTTGTCGTCACTCATAATTGAGTGTACTATTACCAGCAAAGTGATGTTGCTTTGCTTTATCTCATCGTCGTAAATGTTTGTTTCAAATAATATTGAAATTGAATTAATCGTGTATGATCATTGAAGAGGGATGGTCAGAAATTGTAGTTGCTTGAGTTCAATTGGAAATATTTATAGATAACAATAGGCACTTCCTTTACCATATCTGGATATTTAATATTTCTTTGCGAACTTCATATTTTGAATTAAAGTTTAGTTTATAATGAGCGAATATTAATTATTTAGAAATAATATTTCTCTATTTTAGCGTTTAAAGTACTTTCTTTTATTTGTTTCAAAAATGTATACGAATTTAATATTACTCGTTTTTTTTTTCATTATTGCTAGTATAAGACTAAATTTTTTAGTGTTACCATTTTAGGGGATAAACAAAGTCATATTCTGAAGTGTTTCTTCAAAACATAGTTTGTGCCATACTTGGATGCAGATGCCTCATGTTATCATCCTCATTGTCCTTTGCGTCTCAGTGAATGGGTGGGTGGCCTGTTCTGTAACACCAACGGGTCGCCTCTTGTAGCCAGCGGATGTTTGAGTTCGGGTCATTCACTCGGGGCATCTGGGCCAGCAGGCCAGGTCTCGATCATGTGTACAATGTTCACGAGGGAGTAACATGCAAAGACATAAAATAAAGTAAACCAGTTTGTTTCTTAAGAGAGTTATGAACTTGATTCTGTTTTTAAATCAAACAAGAGGTTGTGTGCTCTAATTTTTTACCTGAACGAGTTTTATCGTTCATTCTATAGAAATTTATTTGTGAAGAATACATTGAATTTTTGGCTGTCACATTTTCATTAGCAGTAATATTTAATACATTCTTATTTCACCAATATAAACCAAGATCCTGAATATTGATCTTTTATCACAGAGAATAACATACAAACATGTGGTCAGAGATCCCCAAAATTACAGACACAATGCACTTGCAAAGAATTCAAGTCGTGGGACTCTTAGAAAGAGTGGATTCCAAAAGACACATCAAATATTCACATTCTTAAGAAACGAAACTACTAAACGGGATTGGAACAAAAGTAGAGAAAAGGATCTTCTCGAATTAGAATCTCCTAATTTATAGGATCGTGGAGCAATAAGAAAATTACAAATCCACGGGGTTTCGAGGAAACAAAGAGTCAAACAACATACATGGTAGACGTAATGAAAAAAGATATTTCGTAGCCTATGAGGGATTACTGGGCAAACACAACCCTTGTTAGGCCTCTACTGGAATTGCATCGGCAGGATGGGATCCTTATGGAAAATATCAAAAAGAAGAATTAGAAAAAAATCAGAAAAAAGCGATTAAATTCATAAACATGGGTAATAATGCGAATAATTACATAAAAATCGAACCTCACCAAATTCGTAGAAAAAGAGCGCGACTGGGTTTTTGTTCAGTGCACTTACAAACGAACCTGCGTGGCGAGATGTCAAAGAACGTTTAGAAAAACCGACTAGTTTGGGTAGACAAGATCACTTTTTCAAAATTCGTGAAAGGAAACAAAAAAACAGACGTAGGAAAATACTCTTTTCTCAATAGATCAATCAGGGACTGGAACAATTTGCCTGCGGATGTCGTGGGAGCGCTATCGGACTCAGCAACCTCTTTTAAATTCAAAAACGTTCTAAGAAAAGGGGAGCAGACAAATTAAAAGGATTCGGCAAGTTCGGGAAGAATGGGTACGTTAGTGTAGATGGGAAGGTAGTGGAGTGATAGTGGGTAGTGAAGTGATACGAGGGAAATAAGTGATTTAGAAAAGTTGGGAAGGAAAATTTGAAGTGAAGTGCACGAAACGGGTAAACGGGAGTGTTACAAAGTACAGTAAATCAGTGAAATAAAATGTGCAATAAGTTTTTTTATCAATTATTTAGGTGTTTCAGGATAAAATGTTTTTATATTTCATACTTTAATACTAGTTGAATCATATAGTTTAATGATTTATTTAACAATTTTTTATTTCAGTGCTCTGTGATATGTATTTTTGTAATTTTTGTATTGTATTTCCCTATATACTGCCACCGGGTAAGATCTACCCATTTGCAGTAAATTATAATAATTATTATTATTATTACTAAAAAAAGGTGTTGGTTCCGCGCGTTTCTAAGCGATCCATTCGCGAATGGTCAAATGTATTAAAGAAAGGTGATTCTAGATTATAAGTAAATCATATGTGAACTAAATTGCTGATTACTATTTAAATAACGATTTTGTAATCGTGCTATGATTTCTCCGGGATTTACTTACTACTCCTACCTTTATCAGAACCTAACACACCGCTCTGCAATATAAATTATCTTAATTTTTGTATCTGCTTTTCTGATACGATATTTGTCATTATTGCTTTACTTTTTAAATTACTATCACTTTCTTGATATATATTCTTCATTATCATCACCAACAACGTTTGCTGATTTTTTTAAAGCACCTATTAAAGATATCCTTGGATTTGTTTCGAAATTATTTCGTTGCTTAAAAGTTTTATATTTTAGCACTCTGGCCAGCTTTTGTAGGTTATGACATAGTGAGTGAAATATTTATTTTAAATTCTTTGTGATAATTTCGATTTTTTTACTGGAAACTATGTTATTCCTTCATCTTCAAGCACAGTCTTTTGTGCTAATTTTCCCCTTCCTATATCATTACTTCTTCAACTATGGAAGTGAACGTGGAGCAGTGGTGAACAGCGTGAACTCGGGCGTGCCTATGGAGGCGAGCCTCGAACCGCGCCCTTCTGAGTCAGCTCTGTATCTGTGGTGACGATGTTAACTGAAACGCCGCGCACTGGGTCACGGCACTGAGATACCGCCGATTTTCCCGCAGGCGAAACACACCACCAACACCACCCTCATTGCTGAGTTTTCTTTTTTTGTTATGTGTAACTTGCTTAAGTTGCATGTAATTTACTGAATAATTCAATAAATATTTCAAAAATTAAATAGAAAATGGCAGGTGCAATATCATTCAAGTTACATTTCCAATCTTTCCTCAAAATAATGTTTTTTGATAAAAATTGTATAATGAATCAGTGATTTAATGGAAGACCTATCAAACGTTAAGATAAAATGTTTTGGATAGAGACCGTTGCAAGAACGACCGAAACATATATAATTCCCCGAACATAATTAAAATGATTTCATGGGTTAAATATTTCTCAACGTCACCTTAACGCTTAAATCGAGCGTTCATTCGTATTGTAAGTTTATCTACTTTATCCACAATAGACGTGGAACAATCAATGCAAAGAAACCAGACCTTAACATGTAAACTTGACCTAACCATTATTAACTCGTATACGTGAGTTCCCGCGACCAAGCAGTTTTTACAGATTCAAAAGTCAATTTACTTTCCACCCTTCTATCGCTAGTTCATTTACGAGAGCGGGATCAGCACAGGTGACCTTTCTTACGGCGATCGTTCGGCTTGCAATGTGGATGTCGTCACCGCAGACTAACACTTTCATAAACCTTTTGCTCTCCAGTATTGTTGTCCCTTGGCAGTGCGCAGCGCTGAGTCGGGCCGCTCTGGGCTGTTCGGTTGGTCCACGTGCTGCGAGCTAATCGCCTCCTGACAGGTGAAAAGCGACCGACCGACTGTCGGAAGGCCGCGTTGCAGAAGTAGTCAATGCGGAGAGGTCCTTCAATACAGCGTGCGCTGCGACCTGTTTAGATGAGGAATGCGGCCGTCGTCGCATGCTCCCCAACGTTTCACGTTCCAGATGGAGTGGAGGGAGGTTACATGGTAAAATGTGATGAACTCAGTTCTCTGAGAGACTTTTTCAGAAGAAACGACAAGGTTGGATATTGATTGAAATTAATACAATTTTTATTTTGCTCACTTCCCATTCCGTCGTTCTCATCGCTTCTGCGACATGTACAGTTTCTAGATGCGCCCTGTACAATAATAAACAAATACGATAATTGCTACAAAGCGAATGATTTAAATAATTAGTATGCTTGTTTATAATTATTTTTATTATAACGGTTGTGTACAATCTCTGTAGCCCAATCACAATTTTCTTGGGCATTTTTCGATCATATAATTGAAATTGATAGAATGATCCCTTTATTACGTCGAGTAGAGTGGTTTTTTGTCATCTATATATGAAGTTTTTAACTCCCTTTTTGGATTTTAATTATTCATTTACCTATAAAACGAGTTCTATTTTGTTTCCTTTCGCGCGGAGAAATTGCGATAGATGCTTGCATAACCTATGAGGAAAATGGAACTCAGAACCGAACAGTCATGAGACAGGTCACCAGAAAACTGACCAACTCAAACTTGAGCATTTCCATTATAGTCACCGAAGGATCTAATAATTTATTCTTTCTGTCTTTTGTCTTCAGAATGTGTTTTTCTCTTACTCTAATAAACTACTTGGAAATAAATAATTAGTTAGAGAGATACCAATTAATAAATCTTCTTGACCTAGGAACTGGTTAATTTAAAACCAGTTTCTTAGTTGTACCCAAATTTTACCACGTGACATTCAGCTGCGGTAGCTATACCCGCTAATTTAGAGACTCAACCAGAACTTTTGCCCTTGTTAACAAGATTGTTCTCATAACACTACTGTATTTTCATTTGTTTATACTCTGGTTAAAAAATTGGGAGATGTTTTGCGAAAAGAAAGGGGTATAATGGTTTGCAATGTTATGACTACAATAAAAATCATCGATTTTTCATTACGGAACAAATCTCGTTGTTTCATACTCACAAAAAACAACAACAACAAAACATGACATTGGTTCGCTTGATATCAACCGGTGATACAATTTGGGGAAATATTTTTGGAGAAAGTTGACAAAGCCATTAATTGCTGTTGCGGTTATAAGTTTCTTCTCTCAGATGAAGGCGATCAAATACTTTTTTTCTTTTTTCTTTTCGAGAACTAACAAGAACGGTGATTAACACGCTGTATCGGGTATATTGGTAGGAGATAGTATCAAGGTTTAAAATGAATTGGTCTGATTAAATTGTAGATAATAATAAAAATTTATTTATAAATTTGATTACATTTTTCTCGTAACAATGAATGATTGAGTGACGAATATTCGCAATATATTGGTGTGAATCCATTTTTGATTTACCGTGGCATCCGTTTAAAGATAAAAGATAATGAATTTCTAGTAAAAGAATATATAAGTGGCTCTATCAAACGATATTACCATATAATTGGCAAAATGCTCTTCCGTTGATTGGCTACGGGCCCAGTGCCTCAGTCGCCTGAAAGCAAAAGTCAAGGTCAAGTGACTTTTCAGTCCAGTGATTATAGGACAGATTATTAGATATTCAAGATATAAGATGCTGGAGACACCGGAAGAATTAAGTAATCAATTTGTAGTGGTCTATGGGAGCTAAAGACATTACTTTGACAAAGTAGTAGTTATTTTACGACTTCAAAGATTACGAAAAACGAAACTTCAATATTGTTTTCAATGGCATCCGAAAACCTGTATTTCATTATCAGTTCGTAGACATCGAAAACACAATCTCTGAATGAAGTAATACTTCACAAATATGTTCCTAAGTGTAAAAGTAGGAGAACCATAAGCACATATCGTATTGTGGCGTTGTTGTGTATCTCTTCCTTTTACAGCGAACATATTTCGAATTTGTAGCAAAATATGGCAATGAATTTTGTACTTCAGCAATTCTAACACCTCTCCAAAATATGGTGTAATATTAAAGGAAACCGTACCACACAGACTTGGTTTTTTTGATCAGTTTCTTCGTTTCTCTTTCATTTAAAGACGAATTTCGTAATTGTAATTTTCAATTTTCTTTGTCACTCCGGTCAATGGAGGAGAGATCAATGTATACACCAATTCATTGAAAATTTCTATTTATTATTCTCTTCAGAATTTTCTAACAATCCCTCAATCATTCGTTCATAGTGTACAGTAATTCAACGGACAAGGTAGTGTACAAGGGGACAAGTTGCAATGCAGTTTCGGATGAGAGACTTTGTTCACTTATTCCATGTCCAACTGAACCGAAGGTGGCCGAAGAGTGAGCGGGTGTTGGCTTTAACGGTGTCGGGAAAGACAGAGGAGGTAGTGGAGGCGGGGGCGGAGGTGATGACGATGGCGGAGGTCGGTTCGCGGCTCGAGCAGCGAGCGACCCACTTGCTGTCTCGTCGCGGTCCACTGCACAAGAGCGCACAATCGGGGTCCCCACCCTAGCGGGCTTCTGTTCGATCCTTGCCTGAAGCGATCATCCGCCGAATAGGCCCCATTGTATCACAAGCCCGTTCCTACAACTTACACGAGCAATTTCTCTCCTCCACAGATCTTTTAATTTGGGAGTACTCGGAGATAATTTATTTGCTATGATTATAACACGTACGTCTTCGTTTACATCTAGATCTGGGAGAAGATGTAAATTTTTGATACGGTCTGGAACTTATGTATGGTCGTTTCGATGTCGCTTTATTGTATGTTAATGTGTGTGGGAGATGGTGAAGTGCAGTGTATAGAATCCGGAAATTAATGGTTCACGACATTAAGAAAGTAAAAAAAGGAACTGGAAATAAAAGATATCATTGCGAGATAAATAACCTAGAGTTCTAGCATCTATCATGGAGTCACACTCATAAAAGCATTTAAGAATTGAATGTACTTATTGGTGGTAGCTATAAACCCGCTAGGAGGTGTCACGCAAGGCACTTTGCTTTCGAAGTAAAAGTTGAAGCATCGGAGGAATGGAGTATATCTCTGCTCCAGATTCTTATGATTAGTGGTATAATGTGATAATCTCTTATCTGAGTAGTTGTTACATTTCCATTTACGTTCATTAGTATTATTTATGAAAAACGAAAGTCGAGCATTGATTTTACATGTCTTGAGTCTATATCAATTTTCAAGACATTAGTTTCAGGTATTCATTATTATTATGCATTCATACAGCTCATTCTGTCTGCCATCACTCAATAATTCTCTTTTATTTTTCCATTGGTGTTAATTTTTCGGAGAATATGCGTAGTACACTTTTATAGTCATAATATTGGATATGACAACGACCATGTGGCCTGCTCTCTTCCCTAGGGACTTAAATGGGGAAGGTTATTTCGAGGGAAAGTTCCATATTGACATTTCTCTGGAGTGGGCGTGAGCACTCCCAACCGAAAACCTTATCAGTAGGAGTGAACTTGATATATTAGGAGCAAGGAAACGTGTACTATGCGCTTCCACTCGCTGTGCAGTTGGACTGCTGGATCTGTATGTGTGGGCCTGCTACTATTAGCCTATCCACAACCATTTACGAGTATTTTTTACCCGATTATCGATCAACGCAGGATAAAATAAGCTTAATTTCGGACATCTAGTTTTCAAATTAATCTGTTTTTATAGTCTAGCTGAACTAGTATTATTTTCATTCCGATAGTGAGTCAAAGTTTACCCTCACCAATCCTATAACCTAAAGGCAAGTATTGAAGACCATGAACTCAGATCGAGAGATCTTGCTGTTCTCTATCCAGAACACTTGAACTCGCTAAGTAAGAAAACCTCAAATAAATCATCCACTGACACAGAAGCACTCATCTGACTCCTAGATGCCAGTAACAGCAATAGCCCGTTCATAATATTCCCACCAACCTGGCATCAGTCTATAATAACCCTCTCTTGAGCCACGCGCCGTCTCACTGACCTCTGCCACCCCTCCCGTAAGATCCTCCCCTCCTCGTCGTTGTTGGACCACGACGCCCGGCGTCGAGATAAAGCGACGCAGTCGCGGCCTCTCGAGTCGCCATTCGTCATGTTCATCCCGCCACCTCCGCCTCTTACCTCCTCCGCCTTGTTCGTCGTTAGGAAGCCTCCTCGGTTGCCGTGTGGCGGGTGGATCGTCCAGATGCGTGGGTAGCTCTGGCTGGCGGGTGCTAATCGACGCCATGTCGCGTCGGGCGTGAGAGGCTACCGGGCTTTAATGCTGACCAAGTTTTTATCGTGTTTTTTTCTCGAATAGGAGACACCTGCGTTCTGGTTTTGGATGACTGGGATTAATATAATCGCTTAAGAAAGAATAGCCACGTCGAGAGATTTGGCAACGAAGAAATGGTATCAATAGAAATATTGGTGTTTTACATATTTATTTTGATCACGATTTTTCTCTTGGGAATATAATATCTTTAGCCCTATATAATGGTTCACACAAAGAAAATTAGTTCTTTGTGATATCAATCATAAAATAGAATGTGTTTTTATTATAGAAAGGAAAAACAAAAACAAATACATCTCAGTTATTCTGATCACTGGACTTACGATTGACTAATGTGAACTGATAATGTCTAAACGGATTTGTAATCACTTGCGGATTTCGTTCTCCTTGACGTTGATGCTTTTCTTAATTTAGTCTTCGGCTACTCAACGAGTCTTCATAATCACTACGATCGCGTAATTAATTACACTCGGGTCAAACGGTTGACCTCAGTTTGGTGTAGATGGTCATCTGTTTCTGACTGATAATAATCTTAATCAGTTCACTCAATACATCGTGTTAAGAGTACATCTATAAGTTGGGTGTTAATTAGCTTGGAAATTTTAATACCTCTTGTCCGCGCCCTTTGGACGAAAGAGAGCGATTAGCAGGAGGCGCATTTCCGTGCAACTGGAGTGGTTCTTTGCGTCAGTGCCCATTAAGTGGGTGGAGTAAGATTTGTGGGCTCGTCTGTTGGAGCGCCGAAGCTCGTTTGTCTGATCGCTAGTTCTTCATTGAGAGTGTGAAGCCGGAGCCGCAACGAGAGAAAAGATCTACCTTGCAAAGCAAACGAATAATTACCTCCGGTGAAGTCCTCTAGTTTCTAATAAGTTCTCGGAAAAGATTACGATGTTTTGGTACCAAGATGCAGTCATAATCTACGACTACTGATGTAGAGCACCAAGCTTAATGTTCTTAAGCGGTGGGAAACAGGAAGTTTGGAATATTACGCAGCGAGTAAGAAATTTCCATCTTACTTCCTTCTTCCTGAACCAAAAGAAAAAATATATTTTTCACGTAAAAAAAAAGGAATTAATCAAAAAGAGGAAATAATATATAGGTATATTATTTTCTCATTTGTATTATCTCCGTTCATGAATTACATAAATATCACAGGCGCATTTTATTATACCGTATTTTATAACAAAAATTTGTGAAAAGATCTTGTAACGTAAAATGTACAAGCAAATATACGGAGAAAGTACGAGTATTTTGCCCTCTTCATATCATTATGTTAATTAAGCTCCTTCTGTTATGTCATGAAACAGAGTATATTATGTCTTCCAGAATTATGCACTTTTCTATTACACAATAATCTATATCTCTGCGCTTAACTATATCAAATGCAAACCAAGGCATGCATTTTTTTTTTCAATTTACGTTCATGTACGTGCCGATAAAACAGTCTCTGTCACGAGGGGGATCCGCGCCGTGGAGAGACGAAGTGGCCTCCTGCGGTGAATCGCCGCAACTGTGATCATTCACGTGTGGAACATTAATCTCTCCGAGGGTCCGACGCGCACAACGTAGTTTCCGGCATAAATTGAGCTTCGACACAAGTAGGTTTCTCGCGCCGCCGAAGTGGGCCAAAAACAATGGCTATAGTCCACCTCCAACGTTTCTCCACCTCCGTTACTGCATTCGCGTCAACCAATAGCGCTTTAATATTTCTACCACACGATCTTGAGCTACTTCCAATAGTAGACTAATGGTCCCTTTGGTTTGGTATATATTTCATCGGGACATTCTGTTCTTCGCCGGCGATGTAGAGTCGTACCATTCCAAGGTTTCACCAACCAAATACTTCTATATCCTCTCACTCCAACTTCCCGTCCCATCCCTCTTCCCCCATTTGCAAGATTCACGCATCGCTTTGTGTTCTACAGCTCACTTCGTACCTTGCACAACACTCCATAAACCGAAACCAAAGAAGCCGGGCATTGTTTTGCTGTTTCCTGACCGCTTCACCGGCAGCCGTAGTATTGTTTTCTGGACGCCTCTCGGCGAATTCATTAGTTTGACTAAAGGAGCTGAAGCAACCGTATTTTTTTAATAAAGTTTCGCCTTCTACATCTTTCATCTGTTCGCGGCCACATCTTTCCGGACGAAAAAGTCGAAACGGTCTTCTGACGCGTCCATCCACATCCGACAGATAGTCTGTTCCCGCATAGCTTCTCCGACACCAGTAAATCTTGCCAGCATGCTCAATGCCTCACTTTCACGCCCCTCGTTGATAACCTTAAGCGATATAAGCGTGAAATCAAATCGTCTCTAATGCCATGCATAGCTCGTGGTAATAACATGGCCGAGCAGATGGTTGGTCGGTCGCGGTGCGGAGTCCGAGAAGGACCGATGGAGCAGCGGGCGTCCCGGAAGGCCAGACTCAGCCATGCAGGCAGGCCGCTAAGACAAAGCTGTGGATAATTGGGGCGGGGTCGCATCCTAGACGGTACCTCGGCCTCCAGCTTACCTCCACCGCCGTCGACACCGTCGTTTCTGCCTCAGGCGTATTCGGCCATGCCTCCGTGTCCTCTGTGCGCTTTCACCTTGTGCCGGACTGCCACGACGTCTTCCAGAAACAGTGGCGGCTCCAGTTACGAGATACAGGCAAACACATTTTGGATCTGCGGGTATATGATGACGCTATTGATCTTTATTCCATTAGACATTACAATTTATCGAGTGATATTTATTAGATGGATTATAACATTTAATATATTTATTGTATGTCATTGAGGCGAGGCTCTTCCACCTAATCACATGCTTAGGCTTAAGAGTTGGGAAGGTTCTGTTGGGTATCCCAGTCTCACGAATAATTCTCGTTTCCTGTAGAAGTCAAGTTTCCTTACTTGATTCTCCGATGTTTGGACGACTCCAAAATGTAATGTTAACCTTAATGATGCTGTCTATCATGTAACGGACGGAGATCTACCAGAAAATTAGTTCGACTTTGTTACATTTATTGTTAAAAAATAGTGTTGCAAAGAATTTATTACTAACTCTGAAACATTTAAATAATCTATTATTTGTTAATATTATAGTTTCAATAATACACCTTATATTCGTGTCTGTTTATAATCCAAGATGTTAGGTCAAACGTCTCGAGGCAGAGACACGCGTAACTGGGAGTCATAGTGCCTTTCAGCTAACGGGAGCATATCACGCGATCCGGACCTAAAGACGAAGGGGCGGCGAAAACATAAGATACAGCGCTGTTATAGTTGGTTTCAAGAATGATCGTGATGTATGTCGACCAAAAGCTACAGGAAAGTACTTGAGGGAAATGTAAATGAAACTGATGAAAATATTTATACACATAATTTATTTATCGATCTTTATGAATATTGGTTGTAGGATTGATGTTCTGAGATACATACTTTTCATAGGTTTTAATTGAATTTAATTCATTGGCATATGCCAATTTTTACAGAAATAATTAGAAGTGACTGGTCATATCCGTAACAGGCAGGTAGTTTCAGACTCTATAAATATTCATGAGTATAAAAAAATTATTGAGCAAGATATTTTGTAGACAATTCTCATCAGTTTTCAAGCATTAATTTTTGTTTTTTTCATCCACCTTAGAAACACTCGTAAATCACACTGGTTCTATCGATTATTGTGTGAGGACATTCATCGCCTGTTTAGTTCATCGAAAAGTCCCCAAAACCTGTTAAATGTCTTTCTGCATTTCAGTGATTTGCTCTGTTCTGTCGTTTTCACGATTCTACGAGTATTTCAAGTTGATTTTAGTTGTAGGTATTCGTCGCGCATTTAGCGTTTTTTTTTTTGCTGATTTAGATCTGAAAGATAGGGATATAAGATACGGTATATAATTCTCATTCAACTACCACCGGTGTCTTAATACTATATTACTATAATTTAGGATCTAGCTTTTAACTAACTACACATATTCAAAATTGAAGAAAAAAAAATTTGTTTTTCATCAAATTCATTTTTTACTGCTTAAATTTTATGTCTGCTTAAGTCTACTTGAGTTTGAAACAATTCTGCTGATTTTCAAACATCATTCGTTGAAACTAATATATATTTAATTTTATAAATGTGCTCACCAATTATATAAATGCCAAATTAAAAAATTATTAGTGTGATCAATTGTTTCGTTACTCATGATCAAGGTACTATATATATAAACACTTTACACGGGATTGGGATGTCAAGTAAGATTTACATTGAACTAAATTTATTAACGGAATTTTCATTTTCTTTGACATGTAACCAACTATTAAAACGATATAATTCAAGTTTTTCCTTAGTGGAAGTATTAGGATGTAAGATGGGGTGTCCAATTTGAAGCCGAAAGGACAAATACAAACGTGAGGCGAGGGAATCAAGAGAAATTAACGATTGATTCTAGAAAATTACATTAACAGTTATTGTAAAATAATATTAGTTACCATTAATCATTTAGGTCCATAATATATAGGTAGAAATAACTTTAGTGCTAAGATTTTGTTGAAATAGCCTTTCGAATAATATTTCCCTCGCAGATGGTATATACCTATTTTATTAACAAAGAGTCTCTTATATAACGGTTCCAATTGGATATTGAAGTATTATATTCCATTATCTCTTAGCTCTAGTCCCATGACTGATATACTTTGATACTTTTGGGTGCTAATGAGATAAATGAGCTACGTTTTAATGTAAACTCAAAAATTTTAAATTATCCCCTTGAAATGTTCCGTTTCGGTTACTGCTTCACAAGCGTTTAACGAGAAATATAGACGTATAAATTGCTATTGTACTGACATAATGATGGACTTGTTGCATAAGTAGAATTATAAAACTGAATTTGTGCTTATCTTCGGGTGTAGAATAATACAAAGCACAAATCTCTTTTTATGACCTATTTATAAAGTTATAAATGTAAAAACTTTTTCTTCGTTCGCCTCTACGTATCCGACGGGATGCTAGATTTTTCTAGAGCACTTTTCTAGCACGTGGTTTATTAGTTTACGACACTCTGACGACGCATAATTGCTCGGGACCTGTTCTTACTGCAGGTAGAATGGGTGAACCTGCGGTCACGCTCACTAGCAACCGCGTCCTTCGCACACCCACTTCACGTTTCCTCTGATGTATTGCATCGGCGAGCGCAGATGTATCCCGTCTCCCTTTTTCCTTCTTCGTGTGTTCACGCTGCATAGCATATACGTGGGATACGTTTTTCTGTTAGCAGGCACAAGAATAAGTAGGAACTTTAAAGTATCCAACGTTTCGGCGGTTTCTATTTTGTTCTTGAGAGTATAAAAAAACGTAAAAACCCGAAACGATGGACATCATAAAGTTGGCATTTATTCTTACGGCACAAAGCAAAAACATATTGCATAATATGAGATCGAAAAAAACTTAGTGGTGAATGAAGGCCAATCCGTTTTCTTTAATTGCATTTTGAGATTACGGTCGCCAAATGCCGCGGTGTAGTTGAGCTCATGTATAAATAAAACGTAAAAACATTATACAATATGATGCTATTACATTAATATCAGAAGGGATATAATGACTTTGCTGTTGGCGAGCCCTAAAACCCCAATAAAAATATTAATATCAGTATCTAAAATTATAAGTTGTACACATGTACGTACATAACTATTTTCCCCCAATGTCATTACCGAATATTGATGAAGGTTGCGAGTCATAAGAAGCATGTACAGTGTTTTAGAGCGATTTTCCTACATCACTGTTTCAAAATTTGTCTACATCTTTTTTTCTTACTTTCAGTTAGAGTCTACCATTCAATTATTGAAGTTTCAAATTCGACACAATTGATGTTGCTAGTATGAAGATATTTACTGGAACGATTGAAAAGAATGCAAAATACCCGTCGAGATATGTTTAAGAAACCATTTTTATTTTTTAATATTCCATTTAATTTTGTCAATGTAGAATCGAAATATTAATTTTTTTTTATTATTTATACTACTGTTATTATTTATTCATTCAAATATTTAAAATGTGGTAGTAATAAGTTTATAAATAAAATGGAATACTTAATCGATTTCAAATAGTTCAACTTTCATAGGTTGCTTTTAGAATAGTATTTACAAGTTTTAATTTTATACGACGTAGACGTGGCCATCCTGCACTACACATGTGTTGTTAATGAATATTTTACGAAATTCGTTCCGTGCCTATACTTTAATTACTTTAATTTATTTTTATAAATTGTAATGAAAGGAAACAATACGGAATCATACACATAAATAAAAAATGTATTTTCTTAGCCACTAATACGTCAATTAGAACTGAAAATACGAGAATCGAGCGATAAAGAGTCCGGTTTCCCTAATAAATTCAACTTCACTTCGCTATCTCGAACTCTATCTAATACCGCCAGCTTCTGCAGGAGCTGTGGCACAGGTAGCCATACAGCCGCTGGTTCGTCGAGGCGTGCTCCCGCCAGCATGCCGGCTGGCGCGGCGAGGCGACCGCGGAGCGCTCGACTGCGCTGGCTCGCCGCTCCAGTATATCATACGCGAATGACACGCGGCCACGGTTGCCTCGGGCAGCGAGTCTCCTTTGCCTCCGCCCTCACCGCAACTACCTCAGCCGTCGTCGCCTCCATCGTTACATCGCTCCCACAAACATCTATGCTTCGACTGGTGATAGTATCTCGTATCGTCTTTGCCATTGCCACAAATAACTGCAACGGCAAGTACAATTCCAATTGAACCATATTCGATGTTTGTCTCTTTCTTTTGAGAAGTTCACTGAATACATTCTCTTCTTCAATTCCCATTCCTCTGTCAATGATATTTTACGTATCCCCTTCTTTAACTCAATCTCCGTCTATGTTATCCCTCTATATATCCCTATATTGGCTTGGGGTTTTCTACGATTTTCCTTCGGGTAGAGGCGTACTTATACACAGGTATACTTGTGTTATCATTGATCTCGAATTTTACTGCATTTAATATCTACGATGTTCTTTACAAATGATGTATGGATTTGTTACATAATTTTTATAAATATTATAACCACCTCGGCCTTTGGGTCATTGATCGAAATTGATGGGATGGTTCCTTTCTTGCTTCCAGAGAGTAAATTAATTTATTCTCCTTCACGTGGTCATCAACAATTTGCTACAGCTTTTTGGCAATAAAACTGATTTATCTATCTCTCCTTCTAGATTGAGATGTTCTTTCCTCCTGCACGTTATTTATTGTTTCGCCCAGTTATTTTCTCTAACGTTAGTAGTCCTCAAATTAATTCCCAACAATTCGTAGAACTTTCGCCACCTTTTCAAAATATCGAGAGTCAACATCAAGAACGCCTTTGGAACAGCAGTCCAAGCAGCAGGCAATGTGGCTGCTACCGATCAGTGCACCTTCCTGCGGACTGCTCGGGGCAGCGCTGGCGTAACACCTGTCTTGTCCACGCCCTGCGCTTGCGTCACACAGCCTCCACACGGCAGTGGGTGCTTGTGCGCAGCGCCTTCCTTCTTCTCTCACCCGCAATCGTACTATAGTACGTTTTATTCTTGCAGATTATTTATCAAACTGTGATCGTAATCATGGTTAACGATTGATAAATTAGTTTAATTAATCGATATTTACATTTTTTGTTATTATATTGTTTATTTATTTGTACACTATATCCCCTGTACCCAACACAGCATCACCAAAAGCTACTACCCATTATGATCATAAATTCACGATGTACTCAAATATACGAAATAACATTTTTTGTTGTTAAAAGTGTGTATTCTTTTATAATTTTGATTGGAATTTGCAAATTTGAATGTCCTGGTGAAAGTGATCTATAACTAAAAAACTGCCAAGCAACTCGTTTAGCTTTGGTTAGACATTTAAAATACATTAAATGTTTATTTTACGGAAAGTTTTATCGATCACAATACTATCTCAAATAAAAACATCATAGGAAATTATTATTTCAGGATAAGCGATTTGTTTCCTTAACTGTGTTCGGATGAGAATTTTCCTCAGTTGTCTTTTCAAGATAGATCTCTTTTGTCCAATGAAAGTGTTTTTCAGTTACCTTGAAGCAATACTTCACATCGTACAGGGAAAGCTTAACATTTACTTGTAGGGACATTTATGAAATTCTTAAGAATTTCCGAGATTTTTGTGGTATAAAAATCTTAAATATGAACTAGAAATTCTTGAATATGGCATGGTTTGTTTTGTTGACATTAAACCATTTCAATGATGCTATTTCAGTGATATGTAATCATTGAAACACGTTGCGAAGAGTCTAATAAGAAAATGATGACTTAGCATATTTCATACCTGAAAAGAAATTAGGTCAAAAGTAAATATTGTGAGCGTCACTTTGTTCCTGTATTTTTTTACCGTTCACCCACAGGGCTTTATATCTCATTCAGTCTCATTTTGTGGTGGCAGACGGTGACATTGTAGATTCGTATCTCATTCAGGTTTATTGAATGTCTGGGGCATTTTCCAAATTAAACCATTCGCTTACGATCCACAAGTAATGGCATATCCTTTGTCCAAGTGGTGATTACGAAATAGATAGAGGTATAAAAAGAAGCAAATAATTGCGAAATTGTGGTATCGATTGATGCCAGATTCCATTCTCAACATTGAATAACTGAACTTGGGTGAAAAGAGGCCAGTTTTACTTATTCAAGAACTCACTTTTGTGTTGAAAATTTACCATAACATCACGTCAACACGTACCATTAAAAAGTGGTTCATGAATTCAGATACCGGTGTCTATAGAAGCTTCAACGTATCGTATTATAGTGTTGTATTAAGAAATGCAGAGTGTATAAATAAATAATTTTTCATTACACCATTCCCCACAGTTAGGAATTTGAAGACGAAGTCACGACACGGAACGTAATAGCCATGTTTTTACTCTTTAAACCAATCATCATAATATTGCAACAATATTATTACAAATCTGGAGTGTCTCGCATTCAATATTCCAAGTTCTTTATTTCAGGAACTTGCTTGCAGATAAAAGAGAGCTACTCTAAAGTCACGAAATTAAAAGTCTTCTATTCTAACTTTATTGAAAGTCATGAATATTACTCATATTTTAATTTACCAAATTAGATTCATCTTATTCGTTTCTTCAAAAAATTGTCATTTTTAAGACTGGATGGGGTGAGCTGGACGTAAACTTAAACAAAATTGCCTATCCACGAAAGGGTTATTCCAAAACTTACGAAAGACGACTGTTTCGTTGTAATCCATTCTTTGTGAGAGCAAAATTTCTCGTGAACTAATACTCGGTGGACACCGTAAACAGTTTTGTAATTAAAAATATGGGTTTTTCTGAACGCGTAAGTAAAAATCTGTTTAGACCTCGATTTTTTGTCAACGATTTCTTTACCTTTATATACTACTCGTATAATCGGAAAGCAAATGAAGTGAAAGAAATTTCAAGTCATTACATTAAGAGTGGGTCTTCTTCCGTTTAGACCGTGATAGGCTTTAAAATTGGAATAAAAAGCCCAGCTATTATCGTTGGTAGTCACCGATTTCCCCGGATCCGTCGCAGAACCAAACACATTAAGCGTGCGTAATCGAGTGCCCCTCTTCGATAGGGTTCCATGGAATGGGGGAGGCCCTAGACGCGTAGTCATCGCCGTTTTACTGCTTCGCTGGTTACCGGTGTCACGGGTACGGCTGTTGGTGGATCGTTATAGCGTTCGAGTCAATCCCGAATCCTAATAGGCTATTACTGCGCTTTATCTGTATTAACGTCTCCATCTCTGTATATTCGTACCTGACTNTATATATATATATATATATATATATATATATATATATATATATATATATAGTAATTTTTGTATTTCTGATCATTGCTAGTATATTCTGGTACGATATTATATTTTATTTTCTGATTGAATTCTCCAATTTATGGTTACATACCTATACTTACTGCTCTCCTTGGGTTATACGAGATTTTTATAAAATTAATATTTTTAAAAAAATTTAATTATATATCAGCAATTATGGTATGATTTTTTCTCTGCAGTTCTATGTGAACGAACAGTCACGTGTTTGTGGCGACACGTTATCAATCTTTCAATTTATTCTTCGTTACACCGATACCACTGTATTGTTGGGTGATATTTCATTTCAATATTCGGAAAAGTATTGATTCATATTACTGTATCCATTCGTGTAGTTTTTATCTCGAGTAAAAATACATCAATTTATAATGTAGTGTACTTTATGTCGTCTTTTCTTTCCTCTTTTGCTCGGTAGACTGTATGCAATCTATTGTATATTGTAACGTGTCTTCTTCACAAATCTTGCCATCGCATGTGGGCTTCCTTCCGTATAATCGTGTTCCTGCAGTCCTGTACACTTGGCAATTGTCGCCTCGATGGCCGGTGGCGGGCGGCAGCTGAGCTTTCCAACAGACCACTTCGGCGCAGTCGGCAGGTGCGCCGCCAGTGCGAGAGGCGCGTGCGAGCTGCCCCCACCTGCTCGTCTTCCTTCTTCCTGTCCCTCTTCCACCGCCTCCCCGTCACACCCCTCAGCGACTTGTGCGGTGACGGCGCCTGCCGCCGGCGACGGTGCTTTGGTGTCTGGTGACGAATGCCGTAACGGAGGTGGCGGTTCTTGGGTTAGTGAGGTTGATGGTGGTGATTGCGGTGACTGACGTTGCTGTGTTAGTGGTAGCGAAAGTATCGGGAATAACTATTTTGAGGAGAAATGGTGAGAGGGAAAGGGACGAGAGGTCTGTTTTTTTTTCTTTTGCGTCCGTGCCGTAATGACTTTTGAATTGGTTTACGTGAACGGGGGGAGATTTGTGGTTTGGAGAACGATTGAGGCTCGCGTTTTTCAGTTGCGTGATGAAGTCGTTCAAGTGTCGTGTGTGAATAGACTGAAGCGTCTTCATTTTTTACAGTAACCACACGTCTTTAAAAATAAACACTTCGCAATTTTCAGTGGTTTCTGTTAATAATACCTTACATTAAGAGTTCTGCTTCGAAAACTCATATAATGATTACTTTGTCACCTTATTATTTGCAATCGGTTTGTTCATTCAAATTTTTATTTCATTAACGCAGAGTGATGGGTAGTAAGTCATTTCGTAAACATCTGATGTGATGTTTAGTCTCATTGTAAATAACCTTATATCAAACGTTTACAAAACGAATTGTTTTTTAGACATAATTTTTTTTTTTCGAAATAAAGAAACTACATATCTTAATTTTATTTAAAATCATCCAAGTAATATAACGCCCAATTTTAGTGAAACATTTGGGATGTAGAGGTAGAGTTTGTACAATATTTTAATCGAAATTTAATTACTCATTATATGTTCCTGGAATAATTTAAAAAAAATTGAAAATGGCGTTATACGAACTTCCTTATTGATTGTGAAACTTATTTCTGGCTTCTATATATGCAAATACAAACAATTCAAAAATATGATAACTTTCGATCTGGCGAAAATGGCGGCGTGCCAGGTACACGGAAGAAATATGTAGATAATTCAAGAAATAGATTTTGTAGATAAGTAAATATTTTCTTGATGTGTGAAGGAATCTTTAAACATGAAAAAGATTCCAGGACTCGGCGTTTTATTCATTAGGCTTTGTCATCTTCTTTCTGGGCCAAAGTATCGGAGGATTTCTATTATACCCTCGGAACTGCAGTGTTTTCTGCCTGCGAGCGATCCTTCTTGACGCTGGAAGCTTAAGTTTGTGTATGGTAATGGGATTTAAATATTCTCAGCTGGTTGTGTGGATGTGTGTACACGAAAGGGAGATGCCCCTTCTGCGTACGAAGGAGATCGATCTGTAAATATTGGGTCTGATAATTACTTCGGCCCTTTGAGTCTCCAAGCGAAAGGATATAACTGGTCGGATAAGATGTACACGCAATTTCAATAGAGGATTATGCCCATCTCCGTAATAATAGATTATTGACTTGTACTTCTGAGAAATTCCATCTTAGATCAGTAGTATTTGCTGAATCACATTTGTCTGTTGACATAGATCGATTTCAAGCGGATCTTGTTGAAGATACGTTTCGAAGACTCAAGTCGGAAAGGTATCTTATAAAATAGCTTATCAAGGTCCATAATATTAGCGTAACCTATTCTGATTCTTCTACACTCATTTAGGTGTTGTTTTTGGCTATAACAATTATTAAACATATTTATTTAACGATAAAAATTATTATACCCACTTTCCCGTACCAAAGTTTTTGACAAACAACCTGTTTTATTGATATGGTAGTAGTGCATGAATTGTATGATGCGAAGTCATAGAGTAACGATGACAGGAAAAACGAAATTTTTATAGTGATTTTTTTAGTCGAGATGTAATTTAAAACTCGATTAGTTACAAGGATGTTATATGATATCAATCATATTTTTTGTAAGTTTCTGTGAGATTGTTATATTGATCGTAATTTATTATCTTTAATGTCATCAAATCAAAAGTTGATCTCTATGTCATTTTCCACTTCAGTCTTGTCAAAATTTACTGACTTCGGTTCTATATCCCGCTCCCATTTTGTTCTTAACTCAACATCGGAAGACACGTTAACACGGAATGGTTAGCCAAAGCGAAAACTTCTATAACTCCATCTCCGATTACAACTCACCTTCAGTTTCCGAGTGAACTTCCATCCATTCTACCTGACGACTTCGCGTGAGCCGTAAATACATCGGAGACCCCCGCGCCACAACTTCCCTTCGATCGCGGACACCCTCCCTCTCTCTCCGTCCCTCATTCACGCGCCCCGCACAAGATGGAAGCCGGCGTGGCGGCAGCCATGTCGGCGAAGACAGTCTCCTTGGTGGGCAGGCGACGTGCGACGGCCCTCCGACGAGGACTTCGATCACTCGCTCGCTCGTTCGCTGGGCCGGGACGTCGTACGAACGGCGTGAGGGTGGAAGACGGTCGGGTGGGGAGGGTGTGAAGCGGGGTCGGGGTGCGTGAGCAGTGCGGCGCGGCGGCGCGGGGAGACGCGGGTCGGAGAACAAGGGCGCGCACGACGCCGAAAGTCAATACTGCGCCTGGCTGCCACCTCCGCCTACGCCGCCGTCACCACCGCGTCCTGTGAGCGCGTGCGCGTTTACGGCGCGTGCGCCGCTCCTGCTCCCCTCCCTCACCCTCTGCCGACTCCTCAACCACCGCCGTTCCCGGAACTGTGGGCGAAGAGAGGCAACGCATGGATCAGCAATTGGAGATTTGGACCTGGTATCGAGTTCTTCGCTGACGTACGTTCGTTAACACTGTGAATTAGATGGAATTATCTTTCGTCTTTATTGTCAGTCAAACCATGTTACTGATGTACGTTTTTTACATATATTCTTCATACAGCTCGTTGAGTAATAGAAAAATTAAAGATACCTTACAGACGATTAAAATTTTTCTCAACATCTATCAGAATTAAATTTCTCTGCTATTTGAAGAATTCGGGTAAGATTATATTATATGAATTAATTATCATTAAAACTTTTTTTATATTATACTTCTAATTTGATTATAATGAATTACGTCGTATAGTGCTGTTTCTCTCAATCTCTCATGATCCTGGCAGAACTAGTTTACACTGTTATACACTTCTGCGCATTAATGGAACTCGTTATGTCAGATATTGGAGTCATTACTTCTTCACGGTTGCTCCCACGTGGTCGATTTAGCTATTAGTCAAACTTCCGCGTAGAATTAGATCTCTAATTAAGAAAATCTTTGACGTTATAGAAAAATACGTTGTTGTTTTTTTGTTTGTTTTTTTTTTTGCTTGCCGTGACCAAAATTTCTAAAAATGCATATATGCATACAATTTTAGTTTGAAATTGAATTGGCGTCCTTTAATAAAACTACTCAGCGCAAACAAACAAGTATATTTAGATGCTTCAAAATTCTATTATTAATTTGGTATTTGGAAGTGATATCTAATGAAATATTCTTCTTAGCGACTATGTTAACTGTTGAAAAACATTTTCGAAGGCTTGAAAAATACTGTTATTACAAACATGTTGAAAAATGATATATACATTTCAACTATTATACATTACTAAAACATTGTTCTAGAAATATTATCATCGAAGCAACTGCACATTCCCAACCTACAAGCTTCTCTATTTGTTCCTTGGCATCGCATCCGTGCCCCTTGATCCTCACGTCGCTCGTCAGATTCAACATGTTCCTCTGTCTTCTTCCGTGACCGCCGCGACGTGCGCACCAATTCCCGAGACCTCTCGCAACACCATCCTAACCGCAGGGGCGTCTTATGTAAATAGCCGAGGGCTGGCGGTGGGTGGCGCGGCGACGAGGCAGGGGAGGGAGCTATTAAAGCGGCAGGTGCCCTGGCGGGCGGAAGCACGTTTCCGATGCGCAGGAGATCTTACGGGCAGCGAGCTGCGACCGCGAGGAAACAAGACGCACAAGGGCGCGAGGCGATGAGGAAGCCACGGAGGCCTCCGATGCGAGGGAAGAGCGGAGAGCTACGCTGTGTGGAGGAGGCAGTTCATCACTGGTGGCAGGTGGAATAATGGTGGAGAGGGTGACGGTAGCGGTAATGGGCAGAAAGAGAGACGGTGTCGCTTCAGGATGCAACTACTATCACCAAACTACGGTTCGTATTTAGTGGTTCATTGGGTTATATATGTCCGCGTAATTAACGATCGTAGACATGGTTTTGTTGGTAATATAGATTACTTAGGCAATGATGTCAGTAGTTGCAAGTATTAAGGAATCAGTCCACTAATTTCTTTATGAAAACATGCCTCGTTAATTGAATTTAAATAAGCGGAAAATTGAATTTTCATCCCGTTTTAAGTGATGAAACACAATTTTCCACTTGCCATTTAATTTGTCTCTGAGACATTCTAGTTTATAAAATTTCCTAATTAACTAAATCTCAATATTTTCTCATAAACTGTTACAATCTACACTAATTCAATTAAATGTTCTCATTTAGCGAATTTGACGTAAAATGGTCTTAAGAATGATAAAAATCCCAAAACATTAATGAAATAGTTTTTTTCTCTCATGTTTTTTAAACACAAAATTCAACTTTAGAAGAGGACAAAGTCAAGCCATGTATTTCTAATTGATTAAAAACAGGAAAAAGAGATCATTTGTCAAGCAGTTCTCAAAGTTCGCCCACGCCCACTCGTCGTGAAAACACTTTTGGCGAAGACATCTCTCGATAGACGCGCAGACATAACTTTTCCATTCGCACCGACTGCCATCGCCGCATTTAATTTGAGCGACCATCATCAGTCACCGACGCCCGTCAAACCGGTGGACGGACGAGGTGACGCGACGGGTCACAGACAGAGAAGGGGAACTGAGTAGGATGCGAAATTGATGGCAAGGGCGTTGAGGGAAGAGGTGCGTGAGGGTGGTGGCTGAAACAGGTCGCTCTCTAAACAGGTGGGATTCTTTTTTACGTGGATTTAGAGAAATAGGGTGGCATCCAGGTACGTGCATGTGAGCGTTGTTTGAGTCCTCTTTCTTGTCTCTAAACATCGATCGAAACGCAGTTAGGACTTCAAAAATATTTAGACCAAAGAATACGTTTTTATAACACATTTGAACCCAAAGCTTATGATGATGATCTTGATTGTTTTGCATTATGTAATGAATAATTATTTTGAGGTTTATTACAGTGATTTGAACTATTTGAAATAAAATAAAATACTAGGAAAATGAAAGTCACGAACGAAACCATATTTCTGAGAAACCTTACTTATTTATTAACCTAAAGATTTCCATTCGAAATAAGTAGGTTAAAGCAGTACAATTTCCATATAAGAAAAAAATAGAAGAACATTGAATTTATCGATAAATTTTATTGCTGAAAAACATATTCGATTATTTTAGCCATTCTCGCCACAATTATATATCTCCTAAAAATAACCCATGCTGCTACTTTTTGCAAAAGCTAAATGCTTACGAGATTTTGAAATCAATTTTATATGATTCTACGGAATCACATGACTCTTAAAATATTAAAATTTGTAATAAGGATTAACCTTCTTAATCCGACTATTTGTAATATTAAGAAACACAACCAGTCATGTCCCCCTTGTTTACGCAATTTTTCTTGTTACTCTCAGTCAATGCGTACCATTTACTGATTACTTACGTGTCACTGCCTGAGACCCATGTTTTCAGAAAAGAACGTAGCGTGTCTGCTGCCAGGTGCGGTCCAGTTCCCGATCTCCGGGACGGGCAGCGGGCCTCCGGGGCGAGTGGAGCGATGTGAAGGGAGTAGGAGGAGGGGGTACAGCGCTCCGCTCATTCTCTTGGACCTCCCTCTCTGCCCCTCCGTCTCAGCCACCGAATTGGGCACCTCAGTCAGGCCCGTTTGTTACAGAACTCGTTAAATCGATCGTTTAATCATTAGCAGAGTTGTTCCGTCCGGGAGAGCAATGTCCGACTGGATCCCGACGCTCTCATCACATTCGGACGGTGGGAAAAGGGATACCGCTCTCACATCGGAATGCACCCCCTGTCGCGTCGATTCGATAGAGATCGATTCGTGGTCCCGAGGGATTTTTCGTATTCGCAACAATAGTAGCACGTGGAGGAAGACGTCGGCGGGTCTATTAGAATCGCACGCGTTTAGGGACAACAAAAAATTACTGGTTTGCTACGCCATTTAACTGGTACGTGAGGAGGAGAACGAAGTGAAATACGACGGCTAAGATGACGTCCCTCGACTCGTGGCTTTGCGCAAGTCGTCATCATCGCTACGCCGAGGAACTTGTGGGAGATAATTATAATAATTAAACACTCTTATTGAGAGAGGTTAGCTACGACGGGTTCTCGGGAGAACGGAGGCGAGTGTGGAGGTTTTGGTGACTGGGCTGGCGGGTGGGGCTGTCTGGTACCGTTGCGAAGCTGGTGCTTGGAGGTGCAGGCGACGGAGTCTAGAGTGCTGGCGGTGGAGGTGAAGGCGGTGAAGGCGGTGGAGGCGCGGGCGGCGACCTGCGGTTCGCGAGCTCCGCTTTCTCGACGCCCCCACCTTTGCTGCCACTTGCCTACCAGCGGGATTATTGTTCATCTGAAGCGTGGTCGAAGCCGCGAGCTGTCTTACGGGGTTACGCGGATTAAAAGAGCAAAAAGAGGAAAAGAAAGGAAAAGGAGAAGAAGAGGAATAACACACAAGAAAAGAAATGCGCCGACAGTCAATCCGTCTGCTGCACCGTCCATTAATCATGTTCATATTCAATTGGGAGAAAAAAATCAATTAGGAAAACATATAGTGGGGTTTGTGGCGCTCGTCCATTGAGGCTAAGTCATTGTGTCCCGAAGTCCCTTTTCTTAATCTTCTCAAAGGGCACTGCATTTTGAGGAGCTTACTACTCCCCAGTCGTCTTCGAGGCGCCAGAGGTCTCCCTCAGACGTAGAAGTGTCCCTGATTAACACAAAATTAGTCGCGTATTGTGATAGTGTCACGGCGCTGGGGAGTTGAGGTGGGAAATGTCTCCTTGTCGTGTCATGGCGAATGTCATTCATCATCCTAGGAGCGTGGCACTAAAGGTTCTTCTGATTCTCAGGAGACCGGTCTTCCGCGTGCTCTTACTCCAGCAAACGTTTTGGCGCGACTGTACATTACTCTAATTTCATCTAATCCTTTTTTTATTTCCTTTTACTCTTCTCTCGTTCTTCGTACTTTTGACATCCACGCTTTCTCGCTCTTTTTATAACTCGTTTTTTTCTACACATACGTAGCACGGCTCAACCGTTATGATCCTATACTCCAACCTATCATATTCCTTTTATTTTTTGGCCTTACTTTTGGAGTTTGTATTTTCATTTTTTTGTGAGAGACGCTCGGATTAACCGGTCGTGCAAGATTGAAGAAGTATTTGTTGAGCTCCCTGATGTATTTTTTTAATAAGCAGTGTTCGTGTCATATCGATCACTGTCACGGCCACTCACAATCAACGTCCCACGCGCTGTCCGCTGGACGGAACGCGTCTGCTACTGACTTCTTGCAAACATAAGCTTTCCAACTGAAGAAAGAATGTCACGTTTCTACATGTATTGTGAACCATTTCGTGAAATTATTTATTACGTATCAAGAGGCTGCTAAAATTTATCGTTACTGCACTTTCCTCCACATTTCAAGCATTCCATTCGCATTTATGTTCTCCGGTGGTTTGTAACTATTTACGGACTAACATTCCAGCATTTATTAAAAAAAGTCCTGTCTTAGGCAACATTTTTTAAAATAACTTTTTTTACATTTTGACTTAGACCAATGCTTTTACATTTTGACTTAGACCAATGCTTTTACATTTTGACTTAGACCAATGCTTTTACATTTTGACTTAGACCAATGCACGCATAAAACCAAACATTAAGAATCGATAAATGACGTACATGTTTTTTAAATGGAGTTTTTCCCGCTGCCACTGATATCTGAATGCAAGTAATATGTTTATGTGTTCAATAGTGTCAATTTTTTTCTTTCTTGAAGTTGAGATATTAATATCCAATAAGTTAAAATATGGTAAATAAACAACTCGAAAATCAATATTTATCGTTCGCTCTGATAATTTAAAATATACTTATTGATCGCTGTAGTACTATCAAAATTCAATGCTTTTATAAAATCCGATGTTAGCTGTTGAGAAACTTTGCCATATATTTGCTGCAATCGAGAAAACATGTGAAAAGATTCGAATTCACACTACCACCCCTGAATATTAAAACATCGGGTTGCTCCCCGCTGAGCTTACCTTGTGCTAAACTGAATTGGCAATGTAATTCCGATGAGGTAGAAGGATTTATGATGCGATGATTCCGTTTTCCTTGCTTTTGTTTTTATTCTTGTATATCTGAGCGAAGGCATTCTTTAGATGATTTATCGATGTTTCTCCTTTAGGATTCTGTAAAGCCTTGATTTGAGTGTTTGAACGATTATTTATAAAGAAAGGGATTGGGTAATTTTTGTGCTTTAGGACATACGGTTATATTAGTATGTATCCAACCTTTCAAACATAAAAAAAATATTTGTGCATGAAGTTGGCTGCAATGTATATATTTGTTTTTCTTCGTGTGAGACGAGAAACTTGACATGTATTGAGAAATAAATATTATAATTGTTTCTTATAAACTTATTACTCTAGCATTTTGGAAATTGTGCTGTTACTTGCATTCATATGACATATCTTGGGAATGTAGCTCAGGTTATAATTGATCAAATAGCAAGAAACTGCTTCAAGACTTGCGAAAAAAAACTAAACAGCAGGTTAAATATTTTATAAAAAACCTAATATTCTTTATTACTAATATTTTATCAGCATTACATCGTTTACCTCCGATAATTATTGTTCGATAAAACAGTTTTCATTACCAAGAGAAACCCAAAAGAGAAATTACAATGGATTGGAACTCGCAAAGAGTACTATATCACTCCTGCTGCGGCTACTGTGACAACAAGGACTAACACTTCCTTCCTCCCCTCCCTCCCCCATTTCAGTTTCTCCTCCACCCTTTCGCATCCACGCCATCCTCGATCTTCCACCCCCCCACCCCCCACCCAAAGACACGCCCGCGCCGCCGGCCTCCTTGTTATGGAGTCAAGGGAACACGATCGTCTGAGACACCCGCCTCCTTCGCCGCCACCTCACCCGACGACGCTGGCAGAAAAATAACAAACCGCGGGATCGGAAGATCCAATTATACTTTTAAAAAAATCACATTACATATTCATTACTCTTGATATAGATAACTTGCTCGGGTCACATTTTTTCAAAAAGGATTTTTAAGACTTGCAAAAGAAAATGGTGATTTTATTTCCCGAAAGTGATAAAAAATGAAATAGTGAAATTATGTGCGAGGTAAGCAGTTGTCAGCCTTAACTAAATTCGTTTTTATCCTGAATTCGTAATCAGAATA
Organism: Laupala kohalensis; assembly: GCA_002313205.1. NCBI lineage: Eukaryota > Metazoa > Arthropoda > Insecta > Orthoptera > Trigonidiidae > Laupala > Laupala kohalensis. Next base: position 4,067,404 of record NNCF01127530.1, on the reverse strand, counting down.
TTCAGAGCGGTAATAGCCGATGTTTCTTCATCACGAACGAAGCCAAAATTGTATAAAAACGAAGGACGTATAAAAATCATCTTTGAGTATCGATGATGAATACATGATGCACCGATTCATTATGAAAAATTTTTCTCTTATAAGTTCCGTCCTATTAGGATTACTATTTATTCGTCCTTAATGAAAATCATGTTGGTTTATTGCTGGCTACATTATAATTGACCAATCAACATTATTTAAGAGCTCGCCTCTGGGTACAGTCATGAGAGAAAGTGACCAAACTTCTCGCTACCGTAGACAAGTCCCCTCTCTCGCCTTGATTCGTTCATGAAGTAAACCGTCAATTGTTTTACTATCAAATTGAAAAAAAAGAAGTACACTGGTTCTCGTAGCAGGGACATCGACGACATTTACGCGAATCACCTGCACCTTCTAAAAAGAGTTTCAAAACCTTTTTTATTTATCCTTTTCTCGTCAACCCATACTATCAATTCTTTCATCGTTTTTTAACAGATTCTAGCGATCGTTTTTGTCATGTTTTCTTCTCTTTCAGCCTCAGAATAGCTGTACAACGGCATTCCTTTTGGTCCGGTGGCGGGTATAGTCGTGGGGCTGGCGGGGGAGGGGGTCTGAAGCCCCGGAGGAAGGCCTGCGTCCCGATGATCGCGTTCTGACCTACAGGTCACGTATTCGAGTCCCATGTAGACAGCGAGGCACCAATATTCCTGAATCTCTCTTTCACACTCACAAGGTGTAATGGAATTGAAAAGACGATCTAATAAAATTTTATTTTTAAATTTGTATTCGTTTTATATCATGTCGATATTCGTATGTTAGTTTAAATTTGCTTCTTATGTTTACTGATCTTCAGATGGTTGTGAGTGTACGTAGGATTGTCTCATCGCAATTCTTATGCACGCAGGATGTAAACTGTTCTGATCTTATAAAGGTTTTATGTTACTACCAGTAGAACTGTAATACAAATTTGTTTCGAATACGAGATAGAGAAACATTTTTTTAAACTTATATGATACGACATAAACGTTACGACCTAACAATGTGTAAAATAAATTTTAAGAGGAATAAATTATGCTATTAAGAAGCTACCATGGAACTCACTTTTTTTCTCTGAACATCGAGTTACAACAGACGACGTCTCGTAAAGATGGTATAGTGACAAGTCACAACCGGTAAGTGTTTTCTCAGCTTCGTAGAGTGCCGTTAAGTACTGATATTAAAAGAACATACAGTATGCCAAACATGTTGTGCAGACCTCGAGGCGGCAACATCAGTCGCAAGCCCCAGCTGGGAGAGCCTCGCCCCGAATGGAGAAAGTGTACCGGCTGCTGCTCTTGCACCGGAGCTGCTGCTGGTGCTACCCGAATCCGTCCAAAGCGGAGCCCGTGAGAGATAGAGGGTAGGAGGGGTTCGGAGGGTGGGGGAGACCCGTAGAAGACCGAGGTCGCGGCTTGCGCTTCGCGTCGACCACCCACGCCCCCGGGTCGTGCTCATTACGGCGCGTGCTCTGGATATGAACAACTCACGCGCCATCGTCATCGCCGATGCTGCCGCGAGAGAGTGCGGAAGTCGGTTGCGCAGTCGTTGTCTCACGAGAAATGCGTCACGGGCGGTCCAAGTTTATGTGAGAATGCTTACTGGGGCGCATTGGCAGGGAATGTCTTGTTTGAGTAACAAATGGGGAGATTCAACAATGAGGTGTTTCGATATGTGGACACCTCCCCGGGAATTTCTGTAGGAAATTTGAAAGATATATTGTGAAAGGTTCCACCAAAATTTGTCGAGGATTAACGAAATTTTAAAGATGGAAATAATTATGAAATTTCTCGATAGTTTATACAAGTTCTTCTTTTTCGAAGTGATATTTCTTTAATCGCATTGGTGTAAATTTTCACGTCCACAACGGAAATTACTCGCTACAGCAATGGTCAATTATGAAACTGTGCACGCTACGACGTTTAATGTGAATTCAATCATTTATAGAGAATCGCCACATATTCTACGGAAGCTCAGAAAGATACAAAACTCAGAAATAAGATACAAAAATATTTTTTTAGGAACCATTCATGATGCTCGTGGTTGGTTCATAAACAAATTTTCATTTTCATTTTATGGATACAGATCCTCAAATAATTGATTCACTCCCAATTTTTACATGTTCATAAACATTTTTGTTAACAGATTACTTGGATTGTATGGAATACAAACAATACAATGAATTGTTTCCGAGAACACGTGTTTTAATATATGATTCTTTCTCACCCGAGAATATATAACTTGCAAGTAACGGGTTCCTATAAATTTATAATCTAGGGTAGAAGTTATTGAGAATGTCAACGCCTCAGTTGAATTCATTGAAGGAGATGCGTAAAATATCTTGCCATAAATCAAGCGATGGTCTGTGGGTATCGAGGCATGGCTTTTGTGTCACAGACTAAAGAACTCCCAGAAGCAAGAGGCGGAACGGCCAGAGGGCCTCCTGCAGTGCTGGCCGCTCACTCCCCTCCTCCGCCGACCACGAGTCTTTCCCACATCTTCCATCGGTTCACAGGGCTACTCCAAGGTACTCTGCACGTAAACCATGGTTTCGATAAATGTCCTATTGCATAAATTAGCTTTGAGGTCCTGAATTGAATTTTCTCCTGAGGGGTCACATGAATAGAATTTCCAAAATAAACGTTTTAGTGTTACAAATGCAAGAGTTCACCGTAAAAGTCTAAGAAGTTCACTTTTTCAGTCTAACTACTCTAAACCCTGACTTGAATAATATAAATATTGTATTAATTGTAAATAATTTATTGCGATAGAAAGAAGTTAAAATCTGTTTATGATCCCCTGGACATTTTAATCACGTAAGGCATACAAGTGACCGTTACCTCAATTCCGATCTGCGCCCAAATAAAAACCTAATAAAAACCTACCCGGGATAAGAGAGATAACGTATGGATTTACTGAATAGTTTCCAATTTGAATTCTCGTTAATCACAATTCTCCTCGGCGTCACATACTTGAAGGTACCACATAACTTACTTGAGTGAATGATATTAATTCATCTTCTCCTATTTCTCGGTGACGTTTCCCCTTTGGATACTGTCTTGAGGCGTGAATAGGAAAATGTGTTATTCTGAGCTACAAACGTTATTCGCTCTTTAATTCTTTGAGACTGCATAAATGATTCCCCGAATAGTTTCATATTAATATGAGTCTCATTGGATATAGAGTGGTACCTTAGGCATCAGGGTGGAGAATCTCGGCAACCAGTGGCCGTCTACTACCATCACTTCCCCCACCCTCACTCTCGCTGCCGGGCACTTCCTCCTCGTGGTTTTCTGTTTCGCTTCGCCTCGCCGTCGCGACCGCCCTGTTTTTAATGGCCGTTCCGCGGACTGTCGGGTGGATCGAACCGTCTTAATCACCATAATAAGACCGAGAACGCGCGCTGTCGGTCGGTAGGGTGGGCGATCCGATCCGAAAACCAGCCGGTGGTCGCTCCGCGATGGTACGGACGCGACCTCACCGTTGGCAGCGGCCGCGGCGGGAACTGCGGCGGAGGACTGGCCTCGCCCACGTCAATCACAGCGATTCGCGACGCGGCAAGCGACTCATCCATCAGGCGCCCGCCATCGCAGCCTGCGCTCGGCGCGCCCCGACGACGGTCCAAAAAGATATCGCCGCCCGCCCGCGCGCGAGCGTCATACTGTCACACTGTCCCTGAAACCACTTCTCGACACTCCGTTTCGCGCATTTTCATTGTTTTTACATTTCCATCTATCATCTCATTTATTAATGGTTTCTGGAGTTTTAACATTTGGGAAGTGTTGATTGGAATTAGTTGGTGACTTTGGAGGAATTTGGAGAAAATTTATTAGGGGTGTAATGAAGTAGTGACCAAATCACAAAAACTTATTCATGTCTCTGACTAATTTAATGGCGCCTTTCTTGTATATCAGTTCTTCGGTTTTAAATTAAAAAAATTATTAGCACTCATACATCTGTGAACTACCTTTTTTTATCCCTCCCACCAATGAGACACAAACGTATGGTGCCAGGAAATGGAAAACTATCTGCGTTTGCGGATAAAATTTGCATTTTCGTCAAGGAATAAAATACGTGATGGAATAAAATCAGTATTATATTGATTGTATTATTTTTGCACTTCTTTTTATGGGATTTCCGTTTCTCGCTTCTGTAGCGTTTCACCACATTCTTCGTGTATTCATAACAGATCACGTTAAATTTCGTGCCTTGGATTCACCACTAATATCTAGAATCCTCATAATCACATGATGTTTGAAGGCCTGGTATTCAAAAGCCGCAATCAAATAATGTCATTACTTATTTAGTACCTAAGTGAAGCGTCTCTATTGTGACACCATCCTATTCAGTCCACATGTCCACCCACCTAAGAGCGACCTATGTCGCCACCAACGAAGCAGTGACCGCTTCTGCTCCAAAATTATGGGAGCGGCAGAGGACCGCGCCTTCGCGCGATGGATGAATGTGGGACGCGAGGTCTGTTTTTTTTCGATCCCAGAAGGTTTTTCTCCTCTAAGAGGGATTCTCGAGGAAATATTTTGAGAATTCTCGAAGGAGGTTTTGGAATGTTGTAGTTTATGTAGCGTGGTGTATAATTCGTTAACGACGTATTCTAATAATGTAACGTTCTCCATTGTACGGTTTCGTGAATGTGATTGGTGGAGAAGAGTTATCATTCTGGATAAAATGTAATCATAAATATAACTCTGTCACATTCTGACAGGTCGAAGGAGAATGTAATAAAAATGTTACAATTGTTCCAGGACATATTAATTATAAGTGAAAGAGCCTTTACTTTGCGTTAAAATGTGGTCGGGAGAAGTTGGCGAAAAGAATGTGAATTTTAACTCGAGCCGTATACAACGAGGAAACGACAGTGAATTTCCTCGCCGCATTCGTTTCGGTCGTAATCACGTCACTCGGCCTGCCACTGCGCATCTCCTGCTGTCCCGCGTGCGCAGAAATCGGCCGTCGTCACGACAGTTTGTGTGTTTTCGGCCGCAGAGCGACAGGGTCAGAGTGCCGATGCAATGCCTCACTTTATTTGGTCGGGGAACCGTGAACGGTTCGAGTGCGGGTGGGCGCCCAGGTATGCAACCACCCGTAGGGATTCATCACTGGAAATTTACGGATGGGAACGGCGCTGCTGTGCGACCACCCCCCCTTTGAGTGAGTGCGGGGGTGTCTGTTTGACTTCCTGGCGCTGCGCTGGCGTGGATGGGGGGAAAGGAGAAAGAATTCCTCGGGGATGAATGGTTTGGTAGGATGACGAGAATCTAGTAGTCTCAGAAACTGGGAAATGTCCTGTGGATGAGGAATGATTACGTTTCTGGATTATGTAAAGACAAGAAATGACATAAAAGGAAATGAATAATAGTTACAGAAAAGAGAAAGTAATAATAATGCTATTGTTTCACTTACCCCGAAGACATTTAACTATCAGGGAATTTATTAACTTTTTCATTTTTTTTAATTTTAACAAATCAATTTAACAAATATGGGAAAATGAATATGAATTTTAATAGGAAAAGGTGGAAGGATGTGTAGTTGACCGGTTGGAGAATAAATTGGGAATACAATATAAAACGTGGAATTTTGTTGAAAAAAATAGATAAGGGTAACTCATAACCCTTCTCTGCGGAACGCAAGTGTACGGATGAACACAGAAAGGAAGAAATAAATAAAATAAAAATTAGAATGAAGCAGAATTGTGGATTAGAAAGTAATGGAAAAGCAAGTCGGCGTAAGGAAGTACCGACGAACTTGGAGGCGACGGGGCAGAAGTTGACGGGAGGATTGGAGCTCTGGGGACAGGAGACGTAGGCGCCAGGGATCCCGGGGTGCGGGGGAGGCGTTGGGGCGGTGCGAGGGCGGTCACGGCGCCGCCGTTGGCGTCTTACCTGTCGCCGTCGCCCGATCTCCGACAATAGGCGCCAGGAAACCGTAAAATACTTTCCAGTAGGCCCTCGTGACGTAAAACGAAGCGAAGGAACATGTACGAGCATCCCCTGCTGCCTCTCACGCCCACCCCTCTTACTACCCTTCTTCCTTCCAGGGTCAACTGCTTTCAATGAAGAATGCCTATCTTCCTACTGGTCACACATTGTCCTATGTATTTAATTATATTGTATTAATATAGCTTTATTATGACACGATAAATCAGAATTTTACAGTTGTAATATTATTTTGTTTATTTGAGTTAAATAATCGTTTATTTGAGTTTACGCTGATCACGTACACACATTTTAATAAAACTTCTTCACTTCAATACGTACCTTTAATGTCACCTTCGCTACACACTCATTTACTAGTCTAATTTTTTAAAACAAAAAGTTCAGCAAATTTCTGCTTGTATGATTGGAGCTCTGCATTTCTTTGATGTCTTTTGATTTGCATCCATATTTACTTGTTTTCTCATTCTCCTTTCTTCTATTTCTCAACTTCTTCGTGTGTGTTCCCTCTCGTCAGTGTACAAAACCTTTCAAGTAAAGCGCTGTTGATGAATGGAGTTTCTTCGCGCTGAAAGTGTAACTCAATCCATTTTCCACAAAAGACACATGAGAGAGGTCACTGAATTTTTTGGCAACAAGGCTGAGATAGTTATTGTTTTGTTCGAAAAGATATTAGTCCCTGTCTAAGTGTTTATTCCGCAAGTACATGCGAAGAAAAAAGTATTGAAAAAAAGATAACAATTTTGAGACATTCTAAACATGCTCTTGCAAAGAATTAAATGTGTTACACCAGTATTTATACAAAAATACTAGTATTTCCAGTCATCAGTTCCATACAAGAAACGAAATGCGTTTCCACCTTAAACATATGTTTTCTTGTCAAACTTGATATATGTAATTTTATTTTTTTCAACAAGAAAGGAAATAGATATTTTTGTATTGAATAATTGTAGACATTTGAAACTGGATTAATAGCTATCATTATTTGACATTTATAAAGTGAACTCTACTTATATATTTAGTAAAGTGACATTTACAACAAACCAGAAATAAGTAAATATTTTTTTAAGATCGAATAAATGGTCAATCTAAGAATAAGTTGTACGAGATTTGTAGAAACAAATTGTGTCCCTATGTAAATCTTAAACATAGAAGTAGTTAGGGAAAAATTCATTGGATAATGTAATGGATTGGGTTATTCATTTATGTCCTTTTTTCTGTTTACGATGCTTGGTATAGTTTCCAACATTCTACACTGATATATTTTTTTAATTGTTTCATATATTAATTGATACATAGATTTATGTAACGAAAAGTTGTGGATCAATAATGATGGTATTCCAGATACATCTTATCAAAATTTTATTTGTCCTACTTTAATCGCAAAAATAAATGTCACCAATATAGAAGTAATGATAAATAGGGATAAATCTTTCAAGTAACTAGAGCCATAAACTAACTGCGTTCGGTGACGGCCGTCACCAGTTGGCGTCCAAGGTGACAATCATGACGGCGGTGGTGTTGGCGACGGGGGTGGCAGCACTGGTAGAGAGTCCGTGAACCAGCCGCGCGCCGCAACCGACCTGTCGCCTCCCCGCTGGGAAATGGGCAGGGTTATTGCTTCCACTTGGGATTTATTTCAAATAAAACGGCTGCAGTGTACACAACAAAAGTGGACGGAGGAGTCGAAGAATGCTCGCGTGGAACGGTGGAGGTGGATGCGATGAGTCGAGTCGGTGATCGAACTAGGAAGGGATTGATGTAGGAAATGTAGAATAAATATTCTAGATATGGAGTAGATGATATCCTAGATACGAAGAATTGTACATCGGAAGGAAATATTCATATTCTTCATTCATTTATTCCTGTATTTGTTTCGTATAAGTAAAATGAGAGTATGAAGTATATGTCATAATAATATATGAATTTGCTAGTATGAAAGTAGTAAAGGAATTGTCACTCCGTTCCTCAAGAAATACTTAATCTGTATTTCTTTTCAGGAAATCGTATAAAAGTTATTCAAACCCTCGAAGAAAAGCTAAGAAAAATCGAGAAAGTTTAACTCTTTAATCAGAGGAATTTTCGTCAGAAACAGACCAGTTAAATACTTAACAAAAGATAAGCTATTCTCTATTCGAGCATACACATCCAAATGTTTATTCTTTGCAATTTTCATATAACTTCCATTTCTTTTAGATACTTTGATTTACTTGATTGATACCTCAACGAATCTCACTATATCTCTCTCCACATTTTCCCCGGGATATACCCCCCCCCCCACCTCATCTTGTTTTTGGTTCTTCCTCGTGTTCCGATGAAAGATGAGAATTACGTTGTGGCCGGCGAGGCGGCAAAGGGCGAATAAGCGATTGACCCTGCGCATAAGTGTAAAATTTGATTATCCCACGAACAATGGGATTAGCAACGACGCGAGGAGCTGCGAGCTGCGCAAGGGATAGTGGAATAAAGGATGTGGACTGTGGAGAATGGGACGTGGCAAGGTTGTTCAATGTATTTATGTCTTAAGATTTCTTCAATGCGTTAATCAAGGAGAAATACTTCTTCTTTGCTCTGTAACGCTTCCTCGAGATTACGTCGAATGGAGAAAATTCTGAGTTGAACTGAAAAATCACCAAAGCAAAGAAAATATACATTTTATTACACGAAAATTATTATTGATACAATGATCGTTTTCAATTCACACAATATTTTGAATCTATATGATGGGTTTCGTGTAAATTTAAAACGACACGGATCCGTCAAAGTTTCGGCGAGGGTCAAAGCGTGGTGAGAATATCCTCTTCTCTAGACAAAAAGCGATACAAAAATACAACAGAGAATGATGTATGGTATTAGGAGCCACTGACCACCATTTTCGTTCAAAGAGCGCCAAAAAATCTCGAGAGTAGCTGAGTGGGGGAGGAAGATTAAAAGTGTTCTTACTGAGTGAAACTAGATCCAGACAAGGTGTTTACAGACCGGAGGTGAAACCATTAATGTGTTCGGGTTTAGATTCCATATAATCAAAGGAGTGCGTGCACCGTGTTATTACATAAAAACAAAAGATATCGAAGTTGTAGGGAGAGCCTCGTAGCCCAAGTACCATCTTGATGTATAACGTTTATGGGTAGGTGGGTACCTACGTTCTTCGTTTATAGTACGTGCGCTCTGGGGTGTAGGCGCGAGATTGGTGAAGTAACACGTCGCTCATAATGTCCGGTCTTCCGATTATCGTTCTTGACTACTCTTGTTCCTTGCTCCTGATACCTACACCTGAATTCATTCTTTTCATTTTCGTTTTTTATTCCGTTCTGATCATCGTTACCTCGTTCTATTCTCATATTTTCTTTTTTACTGAGAAATAGATTTTTTTTGTTCGAGTTCCAAAACATTTATGGTTTTTGTAGTTGTTACCGTTTTTGTTATGTTTATTTCCCTCTCATTGTCATGCTTCAAACATAGTCAATACATTAAATACTCGCTATTGATTGTGTCGTGCTTATTCCAGTTCACATTTTATGATGGCATAATGTCATCCTGTTAATCTGTCATTGTTATGTATTGTCGCACACCTCTTGAAAAAATTTCTGATTTTTCATGGGTGATTCGTTCCTTTTAACTTAATTTTGAATTAGTTATCTAAAATTAGCTCACTCATATGTTGTATTAACACTTATACATGCTCCTATTTGTATGCTATTTTGTATTTCCCAAAAATATTCAAGTTCGGATATAAAATGTCTAGAGATTTTACTTTATATGAGTGTATTTGGAGATGTATGTTATTGGCTCAAACCAACGAAACACAAGAAAAGTAGGTGTAATTTAAGATGTGAACTACTTCCATATATAATTAGTAATTAAATAAAGTTCTCTTAACAAATACTTTTCGAGTTTTAAATATCTCCGACTATTGAGTCATCTTTCAGTGACACTAATCTTTCTCTCAATTTCCTCCTTGTTTCTCTACGAACTCTCTGGGAACCCGTCTCCACTACCACCGCGTCGCTTGATTCCCCTCCGCTGCCTCTCCTTGGTCAGAGTGATCCATCTTGAGAGCAGGTGTCGGGGTCCCCTCGTTAGGAGCCCGTTGCCCGTCCTCCCCCGCCCCACGCAACCCGGCCACCCCCTTCCGCCATCCCCTCCTCCCTCCCTCTGGACGCACCCGCGGTCGACATCTTGTACAACTGTCTCTAGCGAGAGATACCCTTTTACGGGTCGTGTTTCACCGGGGATTGTTTGGGATGACACGGGCCTGAAGAACACGGAGCGACGTCTTGCGTCGGGGACGGGACGGGACGAAACTGACGGCACTGCGCGGGGACGTGCGCGTAGCTCCCCGGGGAGCGTGGGAAAGCGGGGATGCATTACACACACGGGTCATTTCCTCCGCGCGGGGAAGAGTTTTAAGTGTGGCATTGTTTTCGCGGAATACCAACGAGGACTAAGGCCGTTTAAATTCTGAGCTCGAGGAGAAGTACTCGTTTGTTTTTGGTGTTTCTCGGACTCCGCGTCATAATTTATTGACGCGGTATGAAATACATACGCCGCATTTTGTGAGATACGATAGCTGCGGAGGTGGAAATTCCTTAGACACNTTTATTGACGCGGTATGAAATACATACGCCGCATTTTGTGAGATACGATAGCTGCGGAGGTGGAAATTCCTTAGACACGGGTCGTTTTTATGTAATATGCAAACTTGTGTGTATGACTATTTCCTTTGTGTCCATTCCAGTCGGGAGGGAATTATATAAGAAATTAAATTGAACGTATTTAAATCAAACCAAAATTATTGTTACCTGAATCTAAACAAATCATTGAGAGAAAAGCAACATAATTTTACACGAATTCAGATACGATTAATTCATACAAATTATTAACCAAAGCTTTCTTGTTTACTCCCCCTAATCAGTCCAGTCCAGATCCCGTAGGTTTACCGTTCAACGACTTTGATTCACCATTTCAGTTTGAAACCACTAAAAGCTTTCTTCGAAATTAAAAGACTTGACTCTTGGCCACCTCTGCCCGTGCGACCTTGCAATTCCAGTGCTGGCGAAGAACACGTCAGAGACCTCTCATCCCAACTCCGTGGGTATACGACGGCGCGCCGGGCGCTCGTACGTGCCAGCGTGCGGCCCGCGGTACCCCTACCCCTCCTTGTCTCTTCCCCCCTTCCGCCACTCCCATCCTCTCTCTCACTCTCTCTCTCTCTGTAACAGCAACTCGCGTATTTACCGTGAGCGCATCACGTCCCAAGTAACCCATCAGCGCACCGCCTGTGTGTTTGGACAGACAATGTATTGTAATTGCGATAATATGTTGTTGATGGGAAAGCTGATGTGGGGATCCGACCGTAGGTTGCTTGCCTCGTTACCTCCCCTCATCCCGACGCCTCTCCCTTCTCCCTCTTTACGTTTTCGGGGGCCGCTGGACTCACCTTCAATTTCGAGTATCCTCTCCCTCACTTCCCGATCCTCAACGCCCACCGCCTTCCTAAATCCCGTAACAATGTACCATGTTGCTGATTACTGCTCAGCGTTGGCATTATTATTAGCTGAAACTTATTACATATTTTTTGGTTTTATTTTCTGCGGAGGTGGTGGTGTCGGGGGAGATGACGAAGGCGTTCGACCGAGCGGGATGCGAAGGTTCACCGTCTAGAGTGGCCTGAACGCGCCGCTGCGAAGGGCGTTCCCCAATCTTAACAACCTCGTAAGCAGAAACTTATAGCTGCTCGCTCGACCGGTGGAGTTCCTCGCCTCCCTCTCCGTTCCCTTTCGCTTCTTCTTCTTCTTCTTCCTCTTGTGGCTTTCCGTATTCGTTTCATCTGTTTTCTCGCCTTTCTTCGTGTTCGATGTTCGTACTTAAGAATTTTATCTCCTTTAGAAGATTCTTCGTGAATGATTGGCCCCGTACTGGAGGATAATTTGATGTCTATTTAGTTGGATGTGTTTCATCCGTGGATCTTTTTTCTCTTCTTCTGTGTTTTATTTTGTGCTGTAGTTTATGCTACTGCAGAGTAGAGCGTTACAGGAACGATGTAGCATTGGAAGAAAAATACTTTTGTGAGCACTGTTACTCTGATGCATTTAATTAATACGAAGGCTGCGCTGAGTTTTGTAACTTTTGTGGAAGGAATTTATTTAACAGAATTCCAGAGACACTATGATACAAAGGAGTTCTTCTCTACATGGTCTTTCACAATTCTGTATTCTTCTTTTATTCTTTTCATTGTTGACGTATTTTTTCCAAAAATTTGATTTTGTTGACGGACACAATAAATTATTAGTTATGTAGTAAATATTATTTATCTATACGTATTAGGAATTTATATATTAAATTCTTTAAAATATATTTTAAGTAACTTTATTATATTTTTTAAAATTATAATATAAAGTTATTATAAGGTCTCTCAGGTGCCTCTGTGTACCGCGTGGAAGCACAGGAAGGGAGATCGACACTTACGAAAATGGTTTGATTATTTAACTGAGGGAAGCGATTGTGTCAGGCATTGTACTTGAAGTCTGTATCAAAAGTTTAATAGCAATTTGATAATTTAAACTCAATATTATTTGTCTTTATTTAATGATGAACGGGAAAAATTCGCTCGGGTGAACCTAGTCTAATAAAATCTGAACATGTGTATAGTTTTTCCTCCATCAGCACTAAATGTAACGTCGGTAACTTTCCAAAGTCAGGACATTCCACCTCTCAGGAGCTTCCTCCTTCCCCTGTCAGCCCAAGAGCTCCTCCCGAGGGAGACCATTTCCAACCTCATTCAGGCTGTCACCTCCGTTCCTTGCACTTAGCTGCGTCGAGTGAGGCGGCGCGTTTTCAGACACAGGCACCGCTTTTACCCATTCAGCTACTGACTGTTTTTCCCTCTCCACATACATCGGCAATAGCACTTACCTATTCCCAAAATATCTAGTGTGCACAATCCTAAAACCCAACAAGTGTAAGAGGCATTTTGTCGGCAACTTCCAAAGGCATGAATGAACGATTACCTTGCAATTGTATAGGATAGATAATTATTTGCGAATCAGACAATGTCTCCTACTTTTGAAGTTATTTTGAGAAAGATAAGAAACTAAGTGTTAAAAAACTATGTTTTGAAACAAAACATATCTTTTATTTTTATATGACTCGAATATTTAAAATTTTATTATGTTTATTCTTGTTTTCTTGATGTGGAATGGAAACGAGATGTGTATGTTTTTCACAAAGATAATAATTTGCTTGATTAAATTACTATTACATGGTTATTAGTAAAACGAATTTCAAGATACAAATTTTTTAAGAGTTCAATGTCGTATCTACTCCTACTATGTTCCATCTCACTCGTTCTTTAAGTATCTCATCTTGGGAGGCGACATCTCTAATGCTTAATAATATGCTACTCAGTTGCAGCCAAGACGCCGAATGCTCAGTAGGGGGCTCTCGTTATTCGCGTGACCAAAGCAGCCACAGCACGGCGGCCAAACCGCGGGCGGGCAGGCGAATGAGTGGGCAAGCAACACACACACACACATATTGTGGCTTTTACTCGCATGCGGCTCACCCTCTTCATGCCGGTATTTTATGACCCATACAGCGTCAGCACGGGCGGCAGAAGTCTTCATCTGAGTATCTCTACTCATACCTCGCACCTCCCCTCGAAGAAGATGTAAAACTGTTCAGGAGAACAAAAGACATTTGCGTTTCTTTTGTAATGGCTATTCTTCGGTGTTTGGAATTATGAAATGTTTGTGTATTGAAGAAGAGTTTCATCTTATTTACTACCTTATTTATAAATATGGGTTCAGGATAAGAGGTCTTCTCTTCTGTCTAAGCATACTTTGGAGGCAAGGATGCTGGGTTGCTGAGTAGATCCTACTGTTCAGTTCCAATTATTTTCATGTATTTGTCTATGTGTGCAGAAGACATGTGTTAGGTTTAAACTTTTAATCCATGTTTCCGATTTCATATTGCCAACCTTATTAATACTAAGATAATACTGTAATGGTACGTTGATCGTGCAAACGAAATCATCAAACAAGTTACCCTCACTAAGGCCTTGCGCGGGATCACCACTCATGAAACCAAGTCGGTTTTTCAGGCATGTTTGAAATTTTATATGGTTAATGTGGTGAATTTTCCTCATCCATCGCCATTGCAAGATGATACTTTAATTGGGTTTAATATATCAATTACTATCTTACAACTCCACATCCTGGTTTGTTGAGAATTCAGCATGGTAATTTTCTTACCGTTCGACTTTATAAGCAAAATTCATAAATTTTCCACCATGTCGAGCAATATTTGAAACCCATCTTCTTGAGAACTTGCTAAAAACGTTTGTGATAACTTGATAGTTTTTCATTTCGATGGATCTCCTTCTGTATGTTTTTGACTTCAATACAATTTCTTCAGAAGAACCTGAGAAGGTTTCCCTTTGTTCGGCGCATATTGGTATATCGAAAGTCGGAGTCCTTTATCCAGTTTTCCGCCTGTCTGCAGCACTCAGTCATTCTGGAAAAGCAACGCAATCTTCCCTGAGGGGCTGATGGAACGGAACGTGCGAGCTAAAGAGGGTTCCGCGGAACCGGCACCTGTCTGCTGACACCTGCTTCGTATCAGGTGCCCCCGTGTGCACGACTGCACCTTCTGGTACATGTATCTTACGAGGAGCGCTATTCATCAATTTCTATTTCGTCATCCATTGCGTGTATGTTACATTCCGCCGGCGTGTTTATTAATCATTTATCCATACTCTCGGGCTAGAATATCCCTTAATGATAAAAGCAAATAAAGTATATACCGAGTGTTGTCTAGTGGTAGCTTCTTCGCACGATACCGCTGAGCGGGATAGCGTGGGTTCGATGTTTTGAGTTGGGGTTTCCATTACATACTCCAGACATATGTCGAATTAGTATAATAAGTTCCCTGGCAACCCAACATCTTCCCTTCTCAATTCCCTCACCCAAGTTACGATTAGGTGGAAGAGAAGGATGGTCTGAACCTTGCCATAAGACATTAATTAAATGAAATTAATACAATTAATTATGGTGACATATTTTAATATGACGATTTGTCGATAATATTGAGTTTGTTATTAATTAACAGATCATTGAGAGTCTGATGAATTTGCAGATTCATATCTTTGGGGGTGGTATCGTAAGAATTTGCCAACTGATGAAAATTACCAGTTTTATTGCATGAATAAGTAAATTACTATCATAAAACTATAAGAAAAATGTGTAGGTTTTAAAACTCTAGAACCAGATCGCTATTTAAAAAATTAATATTCGAATCTATTATTAAATTCAATATCTTGGTCAAGTCCGAAACAATTTCGATAGATTTTCAATAGGTAGATAAGACTTCTATTGAGGCCTCTGGTTCCATCATCTGTGGCAATGGTATTTATGTCGAATGGTTGCCATAGTAAAGCGTGACGTTCTTCCATTGCCGAAGCGAAGCAGTACAACCTCGGTGTCGACTCGTGACGTCGGGGCGGGCGGGCGGCGGTCCATCATTTTTCCACTGCGGCGCGAGCGAGCGAACGTTTCGAGTGCAAGGGAACGGGGACGACGGCGGCGGCGTGCCGTCGAATTGTGGTGCCGGAGGCGGCCGGCCACAGCTCCTCCTGCACTCTATTAATTACCCTCACGCGGGATGGAGATGAATGCGTTGTCTGCGCTGTATTTGCGATTGCGCGTCTGATTGATTGGAACGGTCCCCGCCCATCCATCACCGCTGCCCGTCCCTCACGGCCTCAACCCTTCTTCTCCTCCTCCTCCCGCAGGCGGACGCAACCACCCTCCACCGATTGATTCCGACGTCACAACCCCGAGGCTCGACCCAGAGACGATGGACTGATTGTGGCTGCCGGCTAGTGCTCTGGAATCGTTGCCCGAGGATATGAAAAGGAGTTACTGAATTTATTTTGGCGAGTTTTGCGAATTCACTGCGGACGTATCATTCGTTAGGATCTCGTTGAAACATTTTTGCTACGCAGAATAGTTCTCAGAAAATTTTATTAAAAATATTTTACAAAAAATATATACTTTCAGCGATCAAAATTCGAGTTATTTAATAACAATATTTTAATTAATTATTTTTTTGGTTTCTGTACACTGAAATTCTGTACATCAAAAATTCTGTACATCAATAATTAGAACTACAGTATGCTTTACTAAGAAAAGTCTCAGACTAACGAAACAAGATGTTCCCAGAGTCAACTCAGGTAAACTGCCGCACCTTCCTATTACCCCGTCCTCCTACACCATACACTCTTGGCGCCGTCGCGTTAGTGAGTCACTGGTGCCAAAGAAATATTTGCGGTTCCGGAACCAACTTTTACTGACCAAGGTACCCGTCATTTCTGTTCACTGCTACTTCATAGCCTTTTCTGGCTTAAGTTTAACGTGACTACCACAATTGATCCTCTAGTTCCACTTATTAACGTCAGCAGTTTTCAACCTGATTATATTTTAATCTATTTTGAAGCAATAATGAACGAAAAAGAGACTATAAACTATAAGTCGTAAAACAAAATATTGTCTATGTGCCACGTACGAGAGAAAACGTTAGTCAACACAATAGAGAAGCCGTTAAATTATGTACTTTCTATCTTTTTGTTCTCATGAAAATATATAATAAAGGAAAATAATTTAAATATTCAATTTAATTATATAGTACATTATTTTTTAACATATTATGAAAGTTTCTTCAATAAGCATCTCTCCGCCATCACCAATAATACGTCTCATGGAGACAGGAGAGTTAACGGTAACAAAAGGAGAAAAAGAGATTTGCGATCTCTTCCGTTGCATCTCGTGCTGCGTTCTAAGACAAGGATCCTGGTTGCACTTCTACTGTGTATAATATGGTCCATGCTGTGAGGGAAAGTAAAGCTTCGAAGAAAGATTTTAGTGCGGTGTTTCTGTCTCGTAAGGACATATTGTCATTGTCATTCGCCTGGTGGATTGGAGATAAACATCTTTTTTCGTCTACTTGAAATGTGTGGAAAGCGTCAATTCAATTCGTTATCTTTTAAATTTTGTAATAGTAAGGAACTTGGAATAATTACTTATACTCGGAAGATATTGCGAATTGTTGTAAATTAACGTAATTTTTAATCTAAAAATTAAAACATATGTATTCGATGAAACATATTTCATTTTTCAAATCTTCAGTTTGCGTTCATTACATAATATAGAAAACATTATATTATCTAACTCATTATGTTGTGTCATCGTCCAAAAGAAGGTCGTTTGACATTTTTTACTTTTGTTTTTCTTTACTTTTCATAACATGTTCTCAACACTAATATATCTTATCTCTAGTTTTGTTCATAATTGTGTATTAAACAGACAATAAAAAATATTGCTACAAATGAAATCTACAAACCTCTTCTTCGAATTGAAATACCAAAACTACGAAAAACATGGTTTCAGACTGCCGAGAAAGGATCAACGTACTATTAATGAGAGAGGAAGTAGACAGAGGTTCCATAAAACGCCATTTGTTATGGTAATCTGACGACAGTGCGTTGTTGTGTTAATCAAAAGACCGCAGTAGTAATACTTTGAAAAGCGTTACTGAACGCTCTGTGAGGTCTCGAATTACGAACGTGGCCGGCCACAAGCTAGGTCAGATTAAATATGCGAAAGCTCTTTTGTCGCACTGAAATAGAAGAGTTGTTCTGAATTTAAGTGAAACAAAACGAGGGGAAGGATCCTTTTGTGTTTGTCTTTTCTGTTTAGATATCGCGAAATATAAGGACTGAAACGAATAAACAGCTTAAAATAAATTAAATATTATACATGAAATGATTTTGCATGAAATACATTTGTGTATATTTTTTTTACGAATCACGAATAGTTTGGGTTTTGACTTCAGCATTTTGGGCCACTTTTTTTGCTATGGCGTTTCGCATATATAATTTTATTGTAACACTAATTTTCAACCTTATAATTCAATTATAATATATTATCATATGATGAAATAAAAATTGTTGTTTGATAAATTGTAATTTTAAATTTGAATATACTCTTCGAAGATACAAAACTTAAAAATTCAATACTGAAGTTACAGAAGTAGTGTCACTTCTGACATAACCAGAGGCAACACCCACAGGACACTGTATCACTTTCTAATAACTCCCATTACCACGTCGCTTCTCTTAATGGTGAGCTGTGGTGGGTGCTTGAACTAAGCGTCAGTCGTTGGCATAAGTCGCTTCTTCCCACTCGCCCAGGTCGCTCTCGTTCAGCTTCGGGCATAGCGACCTCGAACCCTTTCTCCTTCGACTCCCAAATCGAAGAGTGCCCCAACGTGGCACTCCCGACCCCGAAATTGGGGCACACCCTAGCCTGAACCTGAACTATCGCCGCTGCTGCCGCTGACGCCCCCTGCGCCTTCGAAAGATTTATCGGTTCGGCGTTCCCAGACACTGCCGACCACTTGACGGTGGTGGAGGCGGGAGGATCGACCTGTGAATGAGAGCAGCAAGCCCCCATCTTCCAATCCTCGTTCCAATTGCTATCCGTTGGAGGTGATGTACTGACTTTTGATGTGGGGTTCAGTCGATGATTCCATATGAAAACACATTCAGTTTCAAGACTTTTGCGGATAATGAATATGACAGTAAACAATGTAATCTTACTTTTTTATAATTAGCGTTAGGAGTTCACATTCATGATAACCTCTCTTAATAATTTAATGTTTTTGGCCACACGATATCGATGTCACGAGGTTTTATTATAGACCTCATCAATTTCATGTGAAGCAGAATTAACAATATTATTTAATGTATCAAAAATATCCCACTAAAATAATCTTTTCTTTTTCAGAAACAAGTAAATATGGTATCTCACTAGTAATGTGTAATTTAAAAAACAAGACCTCAATTGGACTCGGTTATGTATTACTAGGTCAAACACCATTTCTGAAAAGTCACTTATTCTCTGAAATGAAATGAATCTTTTGGTAAATTATGGTAATTATTTTAAAAAAATGACCAAGAATGTCCTGTTATCTACTCCAAGATATATTTTCAAATACCAGCACTGCAATTTTAATTAGGAATAAACCGAAGTCAATCATTTCAAAATGATTTTTGGCACCTGGGCTAGTGAAGCATAACACAGTCCAATTTACTTTTGGTGTAGGGAAGAAAGAAAAGACTTTATGTGAAGTTACCTACAGAATTTCACTAGGCAATAAATCGATTACGATAGTAGTTACGTTGGTGGCAGCGATGGTTTTGTCGGCGCCCGTGGCGGCGTACGTCTCTTCGGCCACCTTTTCCCCAGAGTAGGCGATAACCCTGTAATCACGGGTGGCGAGTAATTGAGTTGGACCTCTCGGGGTAACGGCCCCACTTCCGTGGGACCCGTTGGGACGCGAAGGGACGAAGAAGGGTGAGGAAACCATGAGGGCGGTTGCCGGCTGGTGAGCGATCGGAAGAACAAGTTGGTATCCGTCGACTAGTTCCGTCTATCGTTTGCGTTTATTTGGAGATGACGTTGCAGATTCGACAACGATGCGACTTCCGCAGATCTGGAAATGTCCAAACCGTTTTTCTTTTTTTTACTTTTGGAAGCTCGTAAGGAAGTTTTACTTTACATGTATGTTTTAAATCCTTTGAAATTATACCGATTATGAAAGTCAAGCCGGAAGCGTAGAGTATGGATGAAACCACGTAAAGTTTTCATCTACCAACTTTAGACAATTGCTGACAGGAAATCTTTAAATTATCGGAAATACACCATGTTTTTAAAGCTGCTTCCCGCAAGAGAAGTAAGTTTAATTAAAAAAACCTCATCAAATAAAATTAAGACATTAAATAAGGTGAACTTACAATTTATTATATGAGGTAGTCAAGAGTATCGGTTTTTATGGAGAAATTCCTTATCAAACTCTGAATTTTGGTCATGAAAAATATATCGTAAAGGGGTATTTGTGTTAAGAAGTAAATCCAGCATAGGCAATTTGCTGAATCCTACAAATTTCATTTTTAAGATCCACACAATTTCAAATTTCTTTATCACTAAATGCGAGTTATAATCTACGTCACGATTTACTCACAAACCCATTCTGTTGATATTAATTTTCATTCTCACCCTCGTCAGAAAGTAGAGAGATGTTATCTGCATTAGGGAGCAGATATCCCAGCGCTTACTGAGTCCATCAACCATTGAAAACTAACTACATCTTCCCCTCCATGCTTCGTGTCTAATCACCCACACCACGAAGGGAGACGGCCAACAAGATAACGCATCATCCGATTCGCAAATTTTTCACGCGTCCCGAGACAACTAGCAGGGGAAAACTGCAAAGGGATCCGGCGAAGGGGAGACGCACGCCCGCACCCTACCGGCTAGTTCCTGGACTATCGCGCGCTCCATCGCCATCCAATTAAAAACTACAATGGCACAGAGGGGTGGTGGTGTCAGGAGATGTGAGCCACCCCATCTCGACTACGGATCCCCGTCAACTGTGGATAAGTTCTAGGAGCATCCTTACCCAATCTCACTTATCTTTTCGTAATGTTCGTTTTTATAGTGTGCTATCTTATTCCAACTCGTACCCCTGTAGTGCATCTGTGCGACATGAGGTTCAATAATACTCTCCTATCTCTTTAATCATTACGCGAATCTTTTGACTTAGCAATGTACCCTTTCGTGAACATCTTTCTTCCCAAAACTTTTCACTTGTACGAAATATTTGTTGTTGTCATTGCCATTATACATTATTGTTTGTTGTCATTACACAGACGTTTCACTTATTAGAACCTGAAATGTTAATTATTTTCTTCTATGATTGTTCATGTCTTTTAGGCAAACCTTGTCAAACTGTGTTTTTAGGCAACTTTGTCAATAATCATAGATTTCATTTATTAGAACCTGATATGCTAATTATTTTATCCACGTTTTCTGGCGAACTTTTCACACCAGCTTTATGAAATTAGATGCAGTTTATTTTGAAATAGGTTAAGAAATTCCAAACAGAATCAAACAATGTATGTATTTTTTTGAGTGATGAACAAAATTGCTGTAGTTGAAAGCGGATTCAACAAAATATGCAGAAAATATTTTTTTTGACAGGAAGCGTGAGATGTACGATAATTTAATTATTTAAACTATGTAGGAATATACTGTAATTAATTCCTAATTTTTCATACCTCATAACATTGATGTTAAGTTATTGACTCGAATATTCTGGATATACGTACTTTGTTCATTTTGCAATGATAGGAAACTGTGATTAATTTGGACAATTTATGAAGTCGAACTCTCTGGCAAAACTCGTCGAAAAATTTTTGATTACTTTTATTGCAACTCTTGACCACTAATCGAATTTTTGTACTCTGATTTCTTCTTCGTTAGCTACGAAAGAGCAACATAAAATATATTAATCGCATCGAAGTAAAGTAACCCACTAACTGGTTTGTTAATAAACTCCGGGTCGCTCTACACACTTCTTGATGTCCTCTTTTGGAAGAAACTTTTTAATAATATTTTCTCGGCGTTAAGTTATCGCAATTAATAAAGAAGATGCGAGAGCTCTTGAGAGGGTAGAGTCGTTGTGGTGGCAGGCGGTGGAAGGGAGACGCGCGTGCAACGATGGAGGCGGGATGGAGGTTTGCGGTCGGTAGCCCCTCCGCTGACAGCCTGTCCGTCAACTGTGCGGGGTTTGCCGTCACCCACTGACCGTCCGTCTTTCTAATGACTTAGCGTTTGGTCTCTTTTTCACAACCTGTCTAACTCTCAACATGTTCGCTATAATATTATTCGCTAAGAGTGTATAACTGCTTTCATCGAAGCATTTTTATACATTTCCATTTTCCACTCAGCATAGTTCATTTTGTGATAATTTGATATGATTTATCGCAAATTCCTNTTTTTTTTTTTTTTTTTTTTTTTTTTTTTTTTTTTTTTTTTTTTTTTTTTTTTTTTTTTTTTTGAGGGAATGGAGGGGAAAATATTCTACAATTACCTAACCACTTTATTTAATCATATTATATCATTCTCTTTCATTGCAACTGAAAATATTCTGTTTTGTTCCCTCCCTTCTTTGCCCGTTTCATTTCCAGCACATCACTTTCTGAAAGAAATCACATTTCCTTCTATTCCCCCAGCACCCGTCACAATCCCTTACATCGTTCTCCATTCCCTCCTCCCCATGGTTTCAGCCATTCCTCACTCCGGGAAACCCCCGTCGTCGCACCGCCTTCCTCAGGGCAAGGACCCTGGCGCCCGCGCGGTCGCGTGCTGCCGCTTATCTCTCGCGGCCGCCACTGACGTCGCTGTCTGCGAGCGCGCGCGGGGTGCGTTTGATTGATGCTCGCGGCGATTATAAAGAAACTCAACACTCCCCCCTTCTGCCACTTATGACGGACGGAGCGATGCGCAGTCCAGGAAAGTTTGGGAGTTTGAGATGCTCTTTAGGTGTTCGACTTCGAGTTACATCTTCACGAGTTTAACTTTACAATAATTTCGTTATGCACTTGATGTAACAGAATTATCGATTCATTATTATATATTTACATTTCCTTTTGTTTTGTTTTTCTGTAGATTATATATTACCTAATACTATTTCATTTTATCTAATGTGAAACACAAATATCAATCAAAAATATTAATAATTCAATATGTAACATTTACGAGTACCCTGAGAACGCAAAATAATTCATATAAAAGTCATAGCTATTGCTACAAGAAAGTAATCTGAGCGATTGAATGTGTGTGTTAAGGTCATAAGTATCAATTTTTTTTAAAAAATTAGTGCATGGGTATGCATATCTGTGTGCGTGGTAATGTGTGTGCATGAGCAGTGGTGTAAGTATAGACAGGAAGGGTGTGTTAATTCATATTTTAATATCGTACCTAAATATATAAGATAGTTTCATATTAGGGTCATTCAAATTTTACTGTAAATAATAAAATGGCGACTACATTATAAAAACAAAAAATAAATCTTAATTTTTTTAGTTAAAAGATTTTAAAACCCTATGATATCAACCTCGTAAATGCCGGAGACAGCGTTCTTGGAAAATAATAAAACACCTTCCTATAAAACCTTTTTGTTGTTTTATTGCGGGGTGGAGGTGGGGGGATCGTAATCTTGGCTGCACTACTGTACATGTGCGTATATGTGTGAGTGAGTGCGTGTGTGAGTGCGAGACGAAGAGGCATGGCTGCCCGCCCTTGTCGTTACTGGTGTAATACCTGCCCGTGCGCCCACTGTCGTTGCAGTCAGCGGCGAGGCGGGCGGGCACGAGCTGCGCCAACTGCAAGACCACAACTACCACGTTGTGGCGTCGCAACCAGAATGGGGAGCCAGTATGCAACGCTTGCGGCCTCTACTACAAGCTACACAACGTAAGTTTTTCTTCTCTTCTCTTTTATTTCATTTCTCAAACAGGAATTTCAGAGAACTAAATCGATTTTGGGGTATGCGAAATTGATATAAGTATTAGGGATTCTGACCGAATTATGTTATTTATACATCATTTTCTATAAAATAAATTTTGAGAAATAAAAATTTTCATGTGAAATATACATTTATAAGTTAGTTCATAGCTAAAAATGAAGTAAAATGTTTAAAATTTTTATACGTATTACATTTTTCTTATGTATTTGAATTGTTGTGTGCTTCTCCGTCGAAATTTCAATAAGCACTAAGCTCGTCTTTATTATTTCCAATAATAATACTATTTATTGCTATCTTTCTTAATATCGTATAGCGTACAATGTATTGATATCATGTCGGTATACTTTTTTACAATAGTCAACTAAGTAATAAAACACCCAAATGAATTCAGCAATGAAGTGAAAATTCGTACACCTCATTCGCATTATGTTATTGAATTACAGAAATGTCTGTGTGTTGTTATTAACGAATTCCTTACTTTGCAAGGAACTAGTGGGAATAAATTTCACCCCATTTAAACAGTTTAGTCTTGAATAATAAGTTTCACGATGTTTCATATAAGGTCAGTCACGACTACTCATAAATTTTCCTAAAACAGGAGGTCCCAACGGTATGGAACTAACTAGTCCGACCACAATCTTTATATGGAAGTAAATCGCTTCTGAATAGTATTGGCACAGATATTCGCCCATGCGTGATTTCGTTAATTAATATTCCATTAATGTTTCAGCTGCCTGCTCCAAACACTAACATGCTTCCTATACGGCACTAGTAGCAGCTGCCGTCAAACACAGTTTACAGTACTCTTCTCCTCCCCACTCTCTTTTCTATTGCATATCAGACCTTATCGACACCAATATCGATTTTCTTTATCGATTCTCGTAAAGCAGTTCGTGATACCCAGTTATGGTGGTACTTAACGAGTTAATGGTGTCGTGTTAATACGAGGGTTTGAAGAAATAATTACATGTGTTTAATGCGAGATCTTCGAGATACAAAGTTTTATGGTGAGATATATCGGCGTTTATTTTTCGGAGAGATATCGTACATAAGTTTCGATATTAATCGTAGGCACGACGTCTCATAAAGCGGTTCTCTTTAGTTGTAGATATGAACCGATTCACGTGAGAATAACATTATTACGTTAAGTATCTGAACATTTACGGAAGGTTAAGAGAAATAAAATATGTCAGTGTTGTTTTGTCATGTAAAAATGTCAGAATAAAAATAAGCATTTACTTCGGCATAAAATTTGAACCGCATGGTCTTAAGTGATTCAAACTTTCTCAACAATAATAAGTCATTTTTAAAAAATCTAATACCCTCGCTCACAAACATTCGCTTCTCTGCATTGTTCGGAACAAAAGGAACGTCCAGCAATTCGAAATGTGTGAGAGGAAATCCAGAGGCTATCATCGCTTTGGACAGAATCTGCTTCGCATTCATGCATGCAATCGACGTTTACGAGCAATTCCATCCCCCTTTCTCTATCCCAGACTCCGTCCGTTTTTCTAACTACTTTCACCACCTCCTTTTCCACTAATCTCTCCATCCACATACCTCCGCATTTCTATCACTCTACACAACTATCCCGGGATCCCATTATCAACATCCTAACAACTACTGTTTCTTCATCCTCCAATGTTGCATCTGTACCCGCCACCGATGCCACCTTGCCTCGTCCTCCACTTTGCAGTCCCCACTACTAACAATATCCGCCTCCACTGCGCCCTAAACTGCGACACGGCTGGGTGGCCGCTCCGAATAAGGGCTCTAGCGGGAGGTAATGGAGAGTTGACAAAGTTTAATGGCTTGATAGGCTTTTGTCCGAGGCATGCAACGCGTCCCAAAGAGATTGGCTCATGCACTGTGGAACTTAGTCGGGGGTCGAGGGACGAGTATGCTGCTACCGCCATGACGTAGTGAAGCGAAGGTGAGGGGATGTATTTGTAGTTGGAGGGGAGGGGATGCGAGGGGATGCTTAACCAACGGTGTTGTTGTTATTCGGGGATGATAGAGTTGACTATGAAGAAGTATATTATTGCTAAGGAGGGTGGAATGAAAAGGTAGTACAAGAGGTAGCTGAACGTCTACGTTCAAGACTCCCGGCATCTGTCACCCTCTTCCGTCCTATCCGTGCGCGAAATGTGACTTGACCTGATGAAAGTTTAAACCGTCTCCAAGTCGCTTCCTCCGCCTCTTCTCGTCGTTCATCGCGCCGCCGCGCGCTCAAGTGTTGTGTTTGTAAAGCGATTGTGCCGCGTCCCGGGTCGCGGTCTTGTAACCAGAGCTCCGCGCTTGTCCTCCCGCCCGGATACCGCCCGCTGAGGAGAAGAGTGTCTCTCGGGGGGTTGGGAAGGGGAGGGATCCCGCTTTTGGAGTGTGTGAAGGCTCCCGTCCCCGTATCGTTGCACCGGGCGCCCTTGCGTGGTCGGAGAGGTCTCTATGTCGCAAAGAGACCGACGACGCCTCGAGTGGCCTCCGGAAAACGCGCAACTGTTGCGCCGGAGAATGGAACTTCGAAGGGGGAAGAGACGAAGAAATGTCGGTAGAATAAAGACGTCGGTAGAAACTGATGCACAAGGAGGTGAAAGGACACAATGAAGATAGTACACAGAGATAGGGACTGTTGGGGAGTTCAGTTCAGTAAAATAATGCAGGTAGGTATTTGAAAAATGGAAGAGAAATTTTTATAATAAATAAGCATTGAACTTAACTGTTGGAGGTATTTTGAATAATACAATTTAAAACTAAATGTCGCAACTTCGCCTAGAGTTTTGAGGTTTGGGGAATAGGATTCTTCAAAGATTTGTTCGAATAATTATTATTTTAGACAATAAATAGACGGAAAAGACTAAGTACACCGTAGAAATTATATTGCCAAGTTAGTTTACTTTCAACAATATATATATATANTATATATATATATATATATATATATATATATATATATATATATATATATATACACATATACGATCTCGTGAAATTCAGAATAAAAATTGACTAAAACACCCTCATTCTGTAATAATATCTTGTGGAAACTTTCCAAGATCATTGCAAGCACAGCCTTTGGCAGGTATGACTGTTCATCATGCAAAAGATCTTCCCTAAAGAGTCCAGGGATTGAGAGAGGGGCGTGCTTTTTTCTGATAATATCTCCGTGCTACCGCGTGTGTCGTGCCGCGTGCGCATGCCTCCTGTCTCCCCGTGGACACCCCACTGTTTTCTTCTCCTCCTCCTCCTTCGAGAGGGACGATCAAGAGGTCGGAGGGACGAGAGGTCCTTGGGAGCACGCTTTACGTAGCCAGGAATGTGTCTCTTCGTTTCGCGTCACACTCAAAGACAGAAGCTCTCCCGCTTGTTCCAAGAGGATACCGAAGTGTACAGGCTGTAGATACTTCACTACATTGGTCCTGTTTCGCCAAAAGAACCACCATTACGTATTTGTCTCGCATGGTTTATCCAAAGTGATCTTCAAAGTGAAGAGGTAACGTTTTCTTTTTGTCGCAATATAGTTTCGAGTAGTCGTCTACATTTCGTAGGAATGAGTTTTTTTTCCTTAGATTCCGGTCTCGAAACTGGGGTGCTCAATTGCGGATCTGAACTAGTACACGAACTCTGCATGCTTGCACGAGAGGAATTTCAAGAATGATCTGATAGTGCATCAATTATGATCTTGTTGGAGATAACTCATTTCATCGATTTAATGTAGCGAGTAATTTCTTGATCAATAGAAACCCTAGTTTCTGCGGAAATTCTAAATTACGATATCATCTCTATCATTTCGAGTCATTATTACCGTACCTCCATTAATTATGTTGATTTTGTAGAACGCAAAAAAAGGTAAAATTCAGTTTTCCGTACGAAGTAGTGGTGAAAATAGTTTGGTACTCTCAAAGAGCTGGACGCGTGATACCTTTACGATTCATATTTTTCAATGGATCAGAAATCTGGTTTCTCTTCGTGAACTTTAATCATACGTTCGCATTCGGTGCTCCCGTGGATTCGTTCATGTGAAAACACAAGAGAACGCAAGGTGATCTGCATTGAACATTCCGTGGATACGGGTATAGGTTTCCGATCAGATGCTCACGCAGTAATTAGGTAATGGGGCCGAAAGCAACTACCCAGCCAGTTCCAGAAATGGAAAGGGAAGAACAGGAGAGGGAGGCCAGCGGGGTGCTCCAAATCAGTGAACTGAATTACACAGCCGTGCCGTCTGCCTCCCGTGTCTCCGGTTCTATCGCCATTCCTGATGTTTGTTTAAAAACGAATTACTGTTACATGACTACCTAAATCATCGAGTAACGCCACATTGATTAACAAATATTAACTATATTATTGAGGATATTCTCACGGGATTTCCAGTCACTTGGAATTGTAATATAATGTGGTTTGAATTGCAAGTGGTCTCATTCGTACATTCGCAATCCACGAGATAAATATTTATCGCAAATGGTAATTTCCTTAAGTTTCAGATCCATTGTACAAAATGAAATTTAAAAAATATGTCAAGTTAAGTTGTAAATTATACTCATTCATGTCATTATATTCAAGTATACATTTGGTTTCTGTGGTTTTGTTTCATTGTTACGCAGGAGGCTACATTTGAGCGTAATGAAGAATCACATTTAGTAAACATTTAAAAATAAATTAGTTAAACCGAATGGAAGGAAGCACATTCCTATCTAGCTAAGAGCAAAAAGAAATCTGCCATTCATTCTGAGTACATTAAAATTTTATGGGATTTCAGATTCACTTAAAGGAATTATCTTTCAAAATGTTCCGTGGGTTGAAAAAAAGTTTTGAAGAGCTGTTAATCTGCGGTTGGGGAAGAAGTGGGCCCAGAGGATAACTGAGTATTTGAAATGACAAAAAAGGGTGTAAATCGTAAAACTTTCTGGAAACGAAACTTTGACAGTTAAAAAGCCAGTTTTATTGATGTTCTTTCTCCCCTAAAACGTTATTGAATATCTTGAATGCGTTAAAAGAAATGTCTCATAGCTGAGGGAAATTCCTGACTCAAAGAAGGTTAACAAGTTAAAGTTATGTGTTATATTGTACCTTTCATTTTTTTATGCGTCAATTTTTTGTGCTCTTTCAAATTATTGCTGCCAAAATACATTAAGTTAAGACATATCTAGAGGGTTTAAATGGATTTAAAATTATCTTCATAAATCTGATTTTCGTTTTTGATTTCATTATGTACGTCAGAGCTGTGTTGTATTTTGCACTGTGTGTGAGTCGTGTTATAGTATATTGATTGGTGGTTACTGATAGAGCGATTCATAAAGGAGAATGTATTTATTCTCTGTATCTTTTATTTGTATCCAGGGCTATTCTTACAAGCTTCACTGTCATCATTTCTCAGAATTGCGGGATTAGTTGATACCAACTGTGAAAGTATGGTTCTTATACTTTTCACAAATTATAAGTGCAATCTTCTTTATTTCTATTCAAGATAGAACTAGTGCAAGTAGAATAAAATCACTAAAATATCTGAAATCGGCATAGATGAAGAAAAACATGTTCTTATTGTGATTTGAACTAGAAAAATATACATCACCATCCATTGAAATAATATAGTTGCAATTATAATTGATGTTGTAATACATGGTGTCTTATGGAGACGTCACATATTTTCAGTAAAGGAACAACTTTAAAATTACGAAAGTGATGGAAGTTTACTATAATTTGTAGTAAATTTTCCGTAGTATTAATCTTTAGGTCTCCTCACATTTACGAAACGTATTCGACTTTTTCGGAAGTGAGATGCATAAATCACGAAACCGTTGTGCTCGGCCGCCATGTTTGTACATGTAATTATGCATTTCCAACGAGTCAAGTGAGTTCCTGAATATTGTTTGTAAAGTAATGTAACCGATAGATACAAATTAAAATATGTTTTTATTCGTTATTATTCATATTAATGCGTTTTAAAACAATTAGAAGAATAATAAAGGAAACAATTGTATGTCTCCGTAATTTGACTACCATGGAGTGCTGCTCCCACCTTAAGTAAGATAACTTTCTTCACACGCGACAACGTGGAAAGATTCCCTTTGCAAACCGTGACAACTCGTTTCCTGAGAGCACCCGTTAGAAGTGCGACTATCGCCTTCCAATCACCCTCCTCGCACTTAGGCTGTCTCCCTCAGCTCTGCGTTCTACCCCCGCATCGACTCGTCCCCGCCGACGCGGCGGTGCCTTTGTCTCCGTCGCTACCGGACGTCCGCCGCGCGTCAGCGCCACTTGTCTCTAACGCTCCATTTGGCACCTTCCCTTCTGCACCCACCCCTTTTTCATCCCTTCAATGCATCCTTAAAGCTGCCATTATCAACACTACACCTCCGAAGGAATCATCCATTTTCCCGTAATCNGTCTACATAAGGAAAACCTGAAAAGTAAACTTCTCCATCCCAGACTCTGATCAAATTTAATAGCGAGGTAGATTCTATCGAGGAAAAGTATAACATAATTTCGTAATGTGGTGACACACAGCCATTTACAGTTGGAAATTACAGCTATGTACAGTTTAAACAAGACTCCCCCAAATACTTCTGCACCTAACATTTGAATTGCTCCGGAAGTTCTACTAGTCGAGATAATACTTATCAATCATTCTGCAGCTTATTTAATAAACTTTACTATGAAATAGAAGTCAAAATGGAAAAAAATAGTGTCATATTGAAATCAATATATCTATTATTAATTTATCAAAAAGTACGTTTTTAAAAATTTAGTTTGCGTGACATTATTTAATGTAATGTATATTTAATGCGCGTAATATATATTATTTCTAATACGGCGTAGGAAGAATTTGTAATATTAAGAATACTAGTAAATTACTATTAAAATTTAACAAGCGTTCTGTTCCTGTTTCATTCAACTCTGGTATCTTGTGTAAATCTAAGAATTTGTTCCTATAGGTCTTTGTCAGTTAGACTAGTGGGCTTATACCCATGGAGAGGTTCTTTGTGCGTTCTCGTTGAAAGGAACTCTAGTATTCCGTTCATTGACCAAATGGGTTTCAGTTACTTACTTTAGATCAAAAGCGTTTTAAACAGCTACTTCCTTTTGCAACCGTAAATTCAAACTCATTGGATTTGGTTTCTATCTCAAGAAAGAAGTTATACGATTCCCTATAATTTCCCTCATTGTCCGACAGACTGCTGAGAGTTCTATTGTGAACACCAGTTCGCTCATGGAGTGACATTCTTGCGAGATAGTTTGGAATTTCAAGGAATGCTGTCTTCAATATCTCAAGCATTCAATATAACTGCTTTTATAACAATTATATTTTTAGGTGATACTCTAGCAAAAAAGTAATATTTTTCATATTTACGAATTTTTACTATTTAATTTATGAAGATTCGAAATGATTCAAGCAGGGTTGTGACTTTTGGAGATGAAATCAGGAAAATAATTAATGTCTTCCTCCAATGAATATAATTATTTACAAGACTTCAATCGATTTAAATCATAAAAAGGTTATATAAAATTGTAAAAAGCTACATATTACTTTCTCGGTCTACTCATACATTTTCTTTATTTTCTTTTTGTGTTCTGCAATCCTGTAGCCAGAATATTTCGGAGGGAGACCATACTTCTCGTGAAAAATTAATGAGGTTAACTTGAATGTTATTAGTCTTTAAAACGATTTAAATTTGTTCAGTAGTTTGATTCATGTTGTGAATGAATAAATTAATTAATACAAATTGTATTAACAATTCTTTATACCTATAAAGTACTTTCATTACTACTTATCAAAACTAGGAAGGGGTCCGGACTCCTCAGGTGCCCCCGAATAGATATGTGCCTGGTGCTCTGATATCCCACTCTTAGTCCTCTTTCTCTCCCCCTTTCCAGTCCTTTCGTCGCCTTTCGCTCCTGTGCGGCTTGTGGAAGGTTGAAGTGAACTTTTTCATTCCCCTCCTCTTCCCTTATGTTGCGAAGGCGTGAGGTCTCAGTTCGCGTGACGTTGGCGGCGTCTGCACCCCAACCCTTGTGAGCCTCCGAATCCACCACTTCCTCAC
Source organism: Laupala kohalensis (assembly GCA_002313205.1). NCBI lineage: Eukaryota > Metazoa > Arthropoda > Insecta > Orthoptera > Trigonidiidae > Laupala > Laupala kohalensis. The sequence continues at coordinate 4,035,933 of NNCF01127530.1, read as the reverse complement.
GCGAACTCTGCTTCTGTCCACGGGCCAAATGCTCATCCAGCGCAGTGACACCCTCTCCAACAGCTCTGCTCTTCCCTCCCCCACCCCTCCTCCCTCCTCCTTCCACCTTTGCTCTAATTATTGGGCTAGTGGCCAAGCTGAAGATCGCGTTCTCGACCATAGCCATCCTCACCACCAACGCCATCGTCGACCATGGTACAGTCTCCCCATCCATCAAGATCCTATCATCAAAGGGGAACGTTGCTTGTGGCTGCTCCGGCTGATCCGGGTTCATATCAGTGCGGGGGTGGCCAGGAGGAGAACGGAGGAGTGGTAGCGTCTTCGCTTCAAAACGTAGGCTTCCTCCACTAACGTTCTTTCCACCACCGCCTACGTCGTTGCTTTCCACCGTCTCTGTCACCCAAAGTTGACGAGATGACTCTTAAACGACTCCACATAGTTTTAAGCTAATTTAATAGCTAAGCCTCCGTGAAGTAAAAAGACGTGGTGGAGTTTTCGTCTGGAGCCCGTTTCCAAGGAGGCTTTGGATGGCTCGGACTACTTCTGGGAATTATGAATGAAAGAGACGCATTGTCGTTTGATTGCCGGGGTTAAATTTAGTGGAATGACACGCGGGAAGTTGGGGAGGCAAATGTGGGGGGAGGGGACGTAAAGAGACGGGGTTCTAGAGGATGAGAGGATGGCTAAAAGGGCGATGCGCTCCGTTTCTACGTTCGTTTATCAGTTAATTTAGAGTACAAGGGGAACGTTTAGTGAAACTTCACCCACGCGCCGGTTGAAGGAGCTTAGATATCAATGTCACCTACACAGAAGAGGTGCTCTTTGTGCACGAAGAAAATCTGAAAGAAGTGTAATGAATGTAGATTACGTTGATCAAACTCTGTATTTATATCTTGTACTTCTCCTGATTGCAGATGAGACTTCAAACCGAAGCCAGATTAAAATTACTGGTGTGATGAGAATTATTTGTAGATTTTTTCAATGTGGCACCAAAAAATCCTTGCCTACTTAAGGATATAAATGCGATTTAATTTTGGAATAATTCATACAACTGTTTACAAAACAAGATATGTTAAAGACTAACCGTTAGAAAATTCAGGGCATAAAAATAGATCTTATTATCTATAACTAATATATAGGCTTGAACTGAAGTTAATTTTTCCTATATTAAGTAAATTAAAAGAAGAAAGAAAAAAAATCATTAAAATTAAGGAATGAACAAGGGAATCTTCGAAGTTTGAATATTTATTACATGGTAGTTATGTTCTGTCTCTTGTTAAAATTTACTTGAAAATCTTTATTCTTTGATGCTTTATAAATCTACTCAGCCATTAATCAACCGCATCTAAGACTCCACGTAGACCGCGTGGTGACGTACGCCTATTACGAGGCAAATGGAGCGAATCAAAGCATTCAGTGCATTCGGTAACACATGTGTTCCTCGCCTCTAAACTAATTCTATTTCCGCACCTCCGAGATCTCGATATCTTCATCTCGACCTCACAGATGCTATCCCACACGTGGCGAGTCGCCTCATTGGTCGGCGGCGTCTTTTCACACAGCTTTGTGGAGAGACCGCGAGAGTGAGCCAGGTGCGCCGGTGAACTGATGGAGTGCTGGACAAATCTTGACGACAAGAGCTCTTGCCAAATCGATTAGATTTCAAAAATTATAATTTAACTCCATGTGTTATTCGTGGCAAGAATCATATGGGATATCACATTAATTTGAGAATTTATATCAACGACGTAATTTAAATATAACGGTTGATATTTGTGGATCTAGTCGTTTTTGAAACAACGAATTTCATATTATCAAATTAATTTGTAATGTATAGTTCAATAATAAAGACTAGATAAGATCTAAGTGATGTGATTTATAAAAATGGAGATAACAATCTATGTACCCCAATTAATTAAAATGGTGCTGAATCGTTTAAATGCCTACCAAAAAATAAGAATAATGTTAACATTTGAGTGACTAATCGAGAATGATGGTTTGGGAAACATTCAAATTATATGATTCGGTTTCTATAATCCCAAAATATATATTGTCCATTAGTGAAAGTTTATAATAATTATTCATTTATTATAATTATTTATTAGAAGCCATTTGCGCTTACTGTATCCATCTATTCGGGACATTAAACGGAATATTCTTCGAATTCAGAAAAAAACATCTCGCTGTTGACCATAAAATGAAACAAATGGGAAAATATTCGTCACGCGAGATGAGGCGTCGCCTATTACCATACAAAGCGTCATCTATGAATGTATAATTGCATGTGATGCATACGCACGTAAAAGATGGACATGTGAATTGCGAAAACTTCCATAATATGTAACAAAATTATCTAACAATTATATTGCGCTATTTTTGTTTACTTAATCTATTGTGTCATACATTTTCCTTCTTTGAAAATTTTGAAATCCAGGAATATTTAAATCGAAAATTAATTGCACTCTGGTGGTATTTTTAAAAAAATTATGATAAATATGACGTATCATAATATCGCATGTATTGTCATACTAAATTCTTACATTTCTTTTTATTACAAAATATAAAATTGCATCCAATGAAGACTTAAATTCTCTTATTACACGTTTTTTTTATATTTCGAAAATTGTTACTTCAATGTTATCATTATCAAAATCTCCGATTTTTTTCAAATTTATCACAAGAAATTTAAAATGAAAGTGATTACTCATATTTACGAAAGTCGGGAATAAATAATAAAATAACATGAAACCAGAAATTCTGTTTACAAAGTAAACATTGTTCTAAGGAAATTCGATCATTCCCAACCACAAACAAATTTTCTCCGAAGTGTCAACCATCAGCCATGCGACAAATCCTCATCAAAATCGCCGTCGCCGCTCTGTGTTGCCATTATCGCAGTCTGTGGGAAGTCCGCTTGCGGCTTCGTGTATCCCAAGAGATTAATGGTATTCACTTAACGCGATGCTCTAGAAACGTCAGAGGTCGTCATTTGTCAATTAGGCATGTCATCCAGCAGAGCGGCGCCGCAGAAACACTTCCGTTGACAATATTTCGTTAATTCGTGCTCGCAGTCAAAGACAGGGGAGAGTGCGGAGTACAGTAGATGTACAGTTGTTTTGAAGGAAAAGACAAATGCTAATGTACTACTTGATGGCAATGATGAAAATACATGGGAGAATAAGGGGAGACGACGACTTGTCAGAGTAAAGAGAAGGCGATTAAAAAAACCCTTCTCGATGAAGAGCAGGGAAGTGTGAAGGCGGGGAGTTCTTCTCGGAAGGACGTGGTGGCCCTGAGGGTGGGAAATTGGGCGTGGCGATGAGGAGTGGAGGTTGACTAGTCGGATGGGGACGGCCACTTCTCTGCGGGTGGCATAATGAAGAGAAGGGTTATTTTTATTACGTATGATGAATAAGCATATGGTTATGATGGTTGTGATTAAATTCCTGGAGTTGTAAAACATTCTCAAAATTTTCTTAAACATATATTAATAAATTCAGTATTCTTTAAACGAAAACAGAAATCTCACATCTAATAAAAATAGTACTTATGTAACAACAAATTTCAATCTTCGATACTGAGGTGTCGGTTAAAACCGTGACGTGACTTTCATTACAGAGAAATGTAATCCATTTTCGTCAGTATTTTAATATCAGAAAATCGTGTAATTACACTTTTTCGTCCTATTTTATGTATATTACTTTCTTATTGTGTAAGTTATGCTAAACGTACAAAGTTAGTCAATACGTAATACTACGAATGTATATTGTTAAACGTAAATAATATAAGTGTTACTGGAACATTTGTGATAGAGAAATTTAAAAAAAAAACTTATTATTAGTAAATGAAAATCATTTCGGAATATATTATTTTTTTCGTCGAATCAAAATTTTTAAATCATTTTTATAGCTAAAAGTTATTATTAAGTTTATTCAACAAACACTGACAGTCTACATTCTGTTTATATGGAAGTTCAGCAAACTTTGGTTTCAATATCACGTTATTCGAGAAAAAATAATTCTATGGATCTAACTAATACGTATTAATTTGTTGTATGTTGTATGATCATGAAATAATACATTGCTAAAGAAGTATAATGTTATTGTTCTTCAGTGTGTTATTTATTTTCTGTACGAGCGTGATACTCGCGGGGCTGCGGTATGCGTCAGAGCCGCATCATTGCCACATATCCGGGTGCAGCATGCGTCTGTGCTGGGAAACGCGAGCGGAAGACGGTGAAGGAACTTCGAGGAGAGAGGAACAGTCTGGCCCACGAGACCGCAAACACTATTAGAACACGCTCCGGAGATGCCTCGGACGATAACACTGCTCCGTCTCTTGACGAACATCTCCCCCCCCCCACCTTACGTATGCGCGTTCTTGTCCACCCCCGCAATCGTTTTGTACATTTTTGTTCGTATTTTCCTTCCTATTCTTATTTTCAGTGTTTTCCCTCACAATTCTCTCCCCCTTACTAACCTCAATTGTCACTTACCTTCCAACTTCCCACCCGCATATTTCTCTCTACCATTGACAACTTCATCAACTCCTTCCATACAACACTTGTTTGTGTAATATCCCCTACATCTTTTGTTATTCCCAAAGAAACCTCCTTCACTGACACCTAACAATGTTTATCATAACAATAATTGTCAGTAGTTGCGATTATTAATTGTAAAAAGTTTGTAAAAAGTATGCTTGAAGCTTATTAAACCTTGATTCTTATTCTCAACAATTTTCTGTTACATTATATTCTATTTTGTTCTTCAACCTTTTAGAGAAAAAATAAGAAAAATATTTTGAGAATAAAATATTGAATGTTGATTTCCAGCTCCCAGTAAACTGTGTGTGATCTTGCGATATAAATACCAAATTTTTGTACAGCTAATTTTCTACTTTTTGAATTTTAATTTACTTTTACTAAAAATTGATTACATGCAACATTCCTCCATCAATTCGTTGATATTGCATTGACTGTACAGTACATACCATTCACTAGGCAATTTTCCCTTGCTTAACTCAACAATACATTTCTTTCCGTTTATAATGTTTTAAGGTTCTCTCCCCTCACCACTCCGCGTCCGTTTTTATAGAGATGTCTTTAAGACTTTCAATTTCAATAAATTTGTTTATTGTCCTCCGCGTGGTTGTAAGCAGTTTGTTAAATAATTCCACTTCAGTTTTATGATTTTCTTCTCATTACAGATGGAATAAAGGCCCTACTTGCAAATATTACTTAGTATGTCACATCTTTAAAAAATACGTTTTCACCCTCACCAGTTGCGGCAGAGATGTCTAACATCCACAGTATCTTTCTTCAGTTGGTTATCAATAAGTTTCCCACATTTTGTTGAAATTGACTGCTGGTTTAGGAGGAAACGTAACACATTCTCATAATACATATATAATAATTATTTTATTCATACAAATATTATATTATGATTGGAAGTAAGAGAAAAATTTATTCGCTAATTAACTCAAGAGTTTATCCCAACGATAACGTTTATTTAATTCCCGTTAGGGTGAATAAATGTTAATTCATTCATTTTAAAATTAAATTAGGATCAGAATATAATGTCATTATAAACATAATTATTCACATTTTAATGAAAATAACATAAAAGAAATAGACATATATTTTTGTGTTCCGTGTTATACTTTAAAACAATTGTAGAAGCAAGATGCTCAACTTTTTGCGATAGTTTTTATAGCTTTGTTAAAATGAAGGATTTCGACTAGAAAGGACTGTGACACATCTTGAAATGGAGCTAAAAGTACAAGAACATATGCGAGAAACATGTTGACGAGAGTATTGAGAGTAGGAAAATAGAACTAAGAGTAGGAAACTTTGAAACTTTGAAAATTATTTTAATATATCAAATAATATGTTTATTTTGCAAATATATTTATTTCTGTTTTAATTACTTAAATAGTTTAAATTTTTGTGCCTTGATTTCTTTATTATGCGTATTATTATACAGCTAAATACCTTAGCATACCAGCTGAACAAACACTTTCACCAACACTCCAATTTCTGTCCATCACACACCGTTAAGAATAGTACGGACCTGGCCAACAAAATTAAAAACATTCCTGTTCCTCCTGAAGCTAAATTAATCTCTTTCGATGTCAAAAATCTTTTTCCCAGTATCCCTCCATCTGATTGTAAAACTCTTTTACGTGAGACCCTAGCCTCCGCGTCTTGCCCCCTCTTTGTAAAAACAAAACTTTTTAACCTAATTTCTCTTTGCTTAGATGTGAATTATTTTAAATTTTATAATAAATTCTATCAACAGAACTCAGGTTTACCCATGGGTTTCCCCCCTCTCCATTACTTGCAGACTTATTTATGGACAATCTTGAAAAACAAATTTTTGACTCTGGACATTTTCTTCTACCTAATATCATTTATTGGTACCGCTACGTAGATGACGTAATCACTCTTTGGACAGGAACGCACGGACAACTTGACATTTTTACTCAATTTCTCAATTCACTTCACCCTAACATAACCTCCACCACAGAAATTGAAAATGACAATAGAACACTCAATTTCCTAGCTCTCTCTATTTCTTTAGTAAACAACCGCCACCAGTTTGACATATTCAGGAAAGACACATTTTCAGACACGACCATTCACAATTCTTCACTACACCCTCCTTCGCACAAACATGCTGCCTTCCACTCCATGGTCCATCGTCTGTTCACCATTCCACTCTCACAAGATAAAATCAAAAAAGAAATAGACACGTTAAAACTTATAGCATCAAACAATGGCTACAATGCCTCTCTCATTGATAATATAATCACTAAGAAAGTTAGATAATATCACACGAAGAACCTCACATCACTTACTCCAAACAATAATATTCAAATCAGACATGCAATCCCTTTCATAGACCCTCTCTCACTTAAAATCGCTAATTCATTAAAACATTTCAACATTCACACTACCTTCTTCTCTCCATAAACACTCAACTCCACCTTATTATACACTAAGGATCCCACCCCCATCTCCGAAGTGGAGTGTATGCTCTCACATGCAGTGATTGTCCCTCCGTGTATGTGGGGCAGTCTGGACGAACATTCAAACAAAGGATACAAGAATACATAAATGCATGGAAAAAGAAACACTACAGTCTCACACTTCGCCAACCACCTAGTAGAAAACAAATACACCTTCAACATTGAGAAGGATTTTTATATTTTAGAAGTAGAAAATAGATTTTGGCCCCGGATCAAATTAGAAATTTTACACATCCATAGTATTATAAAAACATTTCCCTATTAAATAAACAAATCCTTGAACTTCATTTCCCTCTCAAGAAACTAACCTTCAAATTCCTTCCCTCTCACCCTCCAACTCTCCAGGACACTACACCCCCACTCCCAACAGTTAAAACCCTGAGAAATTCTTTCCGTCTTCTGCCGCCAGTTCCTGGAAAACTCCGACAGCCCCTTTCCCCTCCGCCCACCACGCAACCCCTTTCACTTTCCATATAATGACCTCCGTTCGGCGTACTCTGCGCACTCGCCAAAAATTTTCCTCAATTTTCCTCAATACGGCAATGTAATTTTGTCGGTTTGCTCACTCTGTATTTGTTTTCTTTTATTCATTTTTCATTGTTCTTTTCTTTTCTTTATTTCAACAACAACAAAAATTACACTCCTTTCGATACTGTTTTACTCAATTATTGTATACTTTCATGTTATGATTTTATTATTGTCATTTCATTTAGTTATATGTTTTTTCAGTGTACGTTACTGACAATGGCTGCTATGCAACCGAAAAAGCTTTCTAACAATAAAACAATGAGCAACATAGAAACGTCTTATAATTTATCATTCTTTGATAATGTTGCTGACACTCCACAATTACCAAGCTAAATACCTTTCTCATGAAAACGAGATTTAGTAACATTAGCGGACATACATCCCACTTTCAATTCAAGATTTTTCCCCTTGCAACTCTAAGATAAATTTATCTTCCTGTACCTGTATTAATGATTGTCATTTGCGACATTCAGGAATATTTCAACATGATCTTTTTTTCGTCCAAATAATAAATGTTTTAAGACAACCAAAATTTACCCTGTGAATATTGAATATTATTAATTTTAATGCATATTGATCAATACATGCGAACATTAGCAACACCACATTTGATAAACACAGCAACCACATCTAAAGCAATAAAACTGCATATCCTAAAATATAAATTACTTGACCTCCCTTGCAAGAAATACTCATGAGCGACAAAATATTTCATTGCTAATCGTGTTTCTCATTTCCTCTTGCTAACTTGCTTATCAATAATTGTTGAATAACTTTTCAGTGGAAACCAGTATAGAATCACAATCGCACGACTATGAAGCGGGATCGATTGAAATTTGTGCAGAAACGTGATTGTTGATTACCGCCGCGGTCAGAACAGAGCGACCACCGCGCTGAACTTGTCTTTACCTTATGATAGGAATAAGAAACGAGACTGTCGGTGAGAAATGCAACTGGGAGATCAACCGCGAGTAAAGGAAGAGTGGAGAGGGTAGGAGCAGCGGGGCTCTATTTGTGATTCGGAGAAAGAATAATTAAGAGAATTTCTTTTAATGCATGTTCGTTTCGAAACTGTAAGAAGAAGCAAATATGATACATTGACTATCCATGAAATGAGTGTATGACATCACATTTTAAATCTGTAACCAATCAGTAGCTATCATTGATACTTTTTAAACCTAGTTCAGTGAATCAAATGATTCTTATTGGAATGTTTGTGTTCCGTTGAATGACCGTTGAACTGATGAAACCTTTAGATGGCCCAGTTGATTTATTTTCTTCAAAGAGGTATTTGAGCATTATAAATGGATAAGAGACGAAAAAAACTAAGTGATTGTTTGGGGGGAGTTTGCGATTCTATATTTTTTGGTGTATTGTTAATGTTTTTTAAATAACTGGAAAAATTTGAAAGCATAATAGGGGATATTTGTTGCCAATAATCAAACATGCTACGACGAACTCTTGAGTCAGTTAATAATTGTAAGGTACACAGAAGAGGCAATGATATTTAATAATATATTCACTCAGAAGTGCCTTCATGTGTAATAAAATTCTTTAGATAACAATCATCCATAACATAGTTGAGATGGCAGCTTCCGAAACCATATCCCCAGGGAGCATCTCCCTTCCCGTCAGGACGTACGTCCGACAGAGGCGGCAACGGTGGCGGAAACGCGCGCTCCCGTCGCGTACAAGAGACCCGCTGTGCGCTGCTCATCTCTGGTCCAGATCTGAAACGAACGCTGTTATCGCGACGTCGCATCGCCTGGTCGCCAGCCAAATCACCGCGCAGCGAACGCCACCGCCGCTGCCACACCGCCTTCAAGTTCCCCCGCCTCCTCCCTGTACATCGCCCTCACCACCGTTCATCATCCCCCATACTAAAGTATCGCAAACGCTGCCACCATCTTCATTTGTATTATTGCTCTTACCCTCGTCCCATATGATCTCCCGCACACCCCCTCTAATGCCTTTGCTACCGCAGTCACTGTTCCCTCAACCATCACCGTCGCCACAGTCCTAGCCGCCGCCGCCGCCGCTTATGTTGACTCTCGATCGCTTATCTCGTCAGTCGTCAGCGCAGGAACGCATGCGTTCGCGACGACTTATATTTAAATATGTGAGAGCGGCTGGGCTCAGTAGCCCGGTATAGACAGGCGTCGTACAGTTGGCCTCGGCGAAGACGCGTACAGAGGCCACCAACCCTGAGGTATACGTCGAATAGTTTCGAAAGAATTTATTCATGTCACACAAAGCATGTAGAGTAGAATCCCGAAGATTTGTGGATCGGCTAACCGATAATTCTTCCGAGATATTGTACTTAAACACTTTAAAAGTTAAAAATTTCGTAATTCATTACCTTACAATCGAGGGTTTAGGACTAATTTACAAAGTAACTAAATCTGCAAATGTTGCTTAACTATACGCAATTCGAGGCTTTTTAATCCGGATTAAATTGTTTCTTTCAACGAGAACTTTAAGTCGTCATTTAATGAATGCTAGGATTCAGTACTATTAAGAGAAAGTAATATACGATGTTAGTGTTAATTTATTTTTATTTATTTGTAATTTCAATACAATTTGATAATGTGTGTTAAGTAGTTGAGATGATATGTGTTGAGCATATTTTCCAATCTGAATTAAAATTACAATACATGTGAGACAGTGGAAAACACTATTGGTGAAATTTGAGGTGAACGTTTGTAATGATATTATCTACCTGTTTGGTAGATCATCTTTCAAACATTGAAGAGCCGAGAAGTCTAAAATTTTACACGTGCTCACGTAGATATATCGTTTTTAAATTTATAGAGGCTACTTTCTTAAGTTATTTTTGAATGATGCTTACAATGCAAAGACATATTCAAGATTCCTAAAAAATGATTGTAGTTTGAGTTTAATACTGCATCAAAGGTTCGGCTAAATCAGTTTAAGTGTAAGTGCATAATTAGCTAAAAACGAGCTAGCTGCATGATTTGAGCAGAATTGAAAGTATAATTCACTAGAATTTTTAGTTTTGGAGAGGATCTACAGTTAATTTATTTTTCAGACTTTTTTGATGGAGTGAGTTAAAGACTTACGGACTGACAGACGGATTGTTTAGTAATATTTTGAGTAATAGAAATTGTAATTAGAAGTTAGAACAGATTGTATTCGGGGATTTGGGAAGTAACTATTTTGAAAATAAAAACTTTAAATATAGCTGTTCAGAAAGCTAAGGTTCTTTTAGGACAAAATTCAGAATTTTTTTGTAGTTTGATTATTATTTTTTATTTTGTTTTTAATCACTTGCTCCGTTTTTTAGAGCAAACGCACAGTTTGGTAAGATTTTTTTCTGTTATTGTTCTAGAGAAGTATAAATTTGAAATCGGATTGATAGTGAAGATTTTATGAAAATATTTTGATGAAATTCCAACTTTCTCGTCATCAGTTATTGTGACATTTCCTAGAGAGAGTGCACTTGTGTTGCGTGTTTTTGTCATTAAGACTCTGACATTGGTGTACGCTATTGGGAGAATGGAGGGTCAGTTCTTTTTGGGAACATTTATTTTTGGAAGTCGTTCATTTCTCCGTATTTTGACTGGTTATTTGATTCAACTACATTTTAAGATGATGTAGGGAGAAACATGCTATTGTTCCATGGTTATTTGTTTATGTGAGAGGGAATATTTGTTTTTGTTTTTTGTTTGAGAAGCGTGTTACTTCTTCCAGACGGCAGAGACATAATGTACTATGAATAACTAAAAAATAAATAAATACATAAATAAATATACAAAGAGTCGTAGAGAAATTGAAAATGTAAAGAACATAGAAAAGAGAGCCTTATAACGAATGCGTTGTAATCGTTGGAATCTTTGAATTAGCGAAAGATAAATAAATAAGGGTCGGAGAGACACATTTGTAAGAAAATTGAAGACTCTGTTGAACATTAAAATATTTGATCTCAAAGAGATAAACACCTTATATTGACTAAGTTGGAGCAATGTTTAAGAAAGGAAGCAAATACAAAAATATATGGTCGCAGTAAGCAATTTAACCAAAATACTTCACAATGAGACCTTCTGAGAATTCTATTTCAACACCGTTCAGACAGCGAGTAGCTGAATTGCACTAGTTTCTCGGGAACTGTTTACTCCTGAGTGCTCGGTCTTGGACAATTTCCTCCGTCCTTCCTCTGCTCCCGAGTGTTGACGCAGTATTTCCGAGAAGGATCGAAGTAAACCTTCAAAAACTAGTTTCTTGTTTAGATAGTATTGCAAACAATGAAACAAAAATTATTCAATTTTCTGAACATTTTTTGACCAAAATATGGTGGAATTTTTTTGGACTGTCCGAAAATGTCACTTTATCTTAATTATGAAATATACTCATGGGGTATTTTCATCTAATTTAACATAATTTTCCGTTGGTGGGCGAAAGATTCTCAACGGGATATCTGTCAACATCAGGCTCAAATACAAATAATGCAACTATAAAAAACCATAAAATAATTCCATATAAAAACACCCTCACCTTGTCACCCTCAGCATACCATGGTACTTTATTAGAAACACCGAATCATGTATATTTACACTTTGTTTATTTTAACTACTAATCAACCAATGTATTCAACTGTTATCTGAAGGTTTTTCCGTCACATTATTTTATCAAATGAAACAAGAAGAATCTCCATTTTCTTTCTTTTAATACTGATGTTATTCTTTTTCATAAAAAGATATGATATCCTTAAGACGAACTCAAGCCATTTCGGAGCGTGATATGCGTGAGACAATGCAAAATATTTTTCTTATCGCTATGTGGTAAATTATATTGATTATGGCTGTTAACACACTCATTCTGTTGTGTACTCGTATTGCATGTGGCTATGAAATGCTCACCACAAAGCGATCGTTCATCAACATACGTCTTTTCGAAGTCCTTCATTCCTGCACATCCCTCACTTCCACTATTCCTTATCCCCTTCCGCCCACCCACCTCACTTCCTCTATTGCCCCCGTCGGCGCCGCACTGACGTCACCATTCACCCCTCGTAGTCTCGCTGCAGACCCCTCCCCATTCCCTGGGCCCTACCCCGTCCGCACGGCGCCACCATGCAAATGACCGGGCGGCAAGCCCAGGAATGCCGACAAGGGGTGGCTTATGTCTGGGTGCTGTGGCTCCAACAGTAAGAATGGTTACGACACGGCGGGTGGGACTTGAGAGGCAAAAACCCGATCTGTACAGAAAAAGCGTCGTGATTTGTGGAAGACGTGCGGTTTGGACAATGACAATACAGAGATAGAGATGAAAGGAGGAACAGTACAAGAAAGGGAAGAAACTATTTGATAAACCGACTATTCCTACTTTTCTTCATTCCGGTTCAGTACAAATTCAACAATTTCCGGTTCAATACCATCAGCCATCCTTTAAACGGTTCCAGCAGTTTCTTTTCACTCTGACTGAAAAGTTTTAATACTTCTGCAATTTTAAATTTTGTATAATTTCTTCATTGCTGTTACGTGTAAGTTTATAAATGTAACTTTTGTTGGTTGGGATAACGACAATCCCCAACCAGTTCTGCCGTTTGAAGCAAATATCGAAGAAAAGAAAAAGTTGACAAAAATGTTTAAAAGATTTTTTTAAAACGTACTCAAAATCTTTTCGTGCAGTTTTAGCATCTAAGAACAAAAATATCCAACTTTATTTTAAAATATTACAAATGATTGAACTATATTTAATGTAAATGTATTTCAAATAGCTTTAATGAAAAATGTGAAAACTGTGAGAACTGCGACCCAGACAAACGGGGAAATCTTCTTACCGACTTCTTCGCAAAATTAATTGTTCCACCCCATTTCCCCATTTCTTTGCGCCTATTAATTTTAGGAGTAATGAACAAAATTAGGGATAAAATTAATGGAACAATGGCAGGTAAACGTGTGACGACGTCTGGAAAGAAAAGATCTGGAAACAGATCTCTCTTCCGACAGCTGTCTTTCCGAGAGAACGTATCATTTGCTGCAATTCACACTACTCCCACGCCCCGTTTTAACCCCTGTGATGTCAGCGTGCCTTTCGAGATTTTTCATGTCTCATTGTCTGACGAGATCCGTTTGCACCCGAGACGAAGGATGGCGTTCGGGGTGGAGTGCCTTGCGGGAATGTAATGGAGGGTCGCGGCGTCGACTCCTGCACGACAGAGACACGAGGCTTCACCGTAAAAGGTCTCATGCTTCCTTTTGTCATTTCGTTTTGGAAATCAAGCAAATTTTTTACGCTTTTTCATGCGCACAGTGCCGACGGTTTATCTGTACTAATAACCTTGATTAGTAAGTAGTCTTTGGGCGAGAGGGTAAGCGAGAGGGTAAGCAAAAGTACTTTTCTAAAAACACTGACCATTATCGGAAGAAAAATGACCGATATCTTAGTTCGCACTTGTATAGAGATTAGTCCACATGAAAACTAGCGTACGAAATTGAACTTATTTATCTTTCATTGATCAATGATTGGGCAAAAAGAGACACGGTAGTGTTTATGGTTAGGCGACTACGAGGAGTTGACTCGTGCGCACAGTTATCGCGTCGTCAGTATATACTTTATTCGGGTTGCTTCCAATTCCGCATTTTTCATTCAAATCTCATTTGTTTGCAATCCACCTTCTATTTGGTACTATTTTTCTAGGATTATATAAGAGCCCTTGTTAAGTTGAAAATAACTCGATAAGCAATATAAAATTACACCACCTTAATAATTTGACATTTAAACCATATTCTTTGTATTCGAATAACGAAGAATACGTCGATCAAATCCTTACGATAAAGACGTTATTTGGATATCTATGAATATCTAATGCTCAACATCTCATATCAGTATTCAGTACGTAGCACGTCCTCATAGCAGAATACTCTGTCTACTAATTCTATTCACCCGTTATAACTGTATGAAGAACTGAACTGTTTTATTAATGTTGTCAATAGTTTGTTTCCTACTATGAATAATGAGATTGATATCTCTCGATAATATCAAATAGCAAGTTCGTGACCAGGTTTCTTCTTTTGCAGGTTGACAGTTCTTTTCCCCCACCCCCTTTTCAGATGTTGATGGACTAATTCCATCGTGCTACTAAACTTTCAACAAGAGGCATTTGTGAAAAATGTTTAGGAATGAAAGATAGTAATTGATGGAGGTTTATTCTAATAATACTTTAATGAAGTTTATTCTAATAATACAATTATTGTAATATATAAAAAATTCTTAAATTTTCTTAGCTGAAGTATGTCGTGTAAAATGAACTGTTTATTCTCAAAGAATTTATTTTATATGAACCTTTATAAATCTTCCCTCCTTTTATCAAAACTTGGGATTACGGTATAATAGAGCAAACATTATGTTATAAATAATATCAGTGAACATTGAGTACTTTAAATTCTTTTAAAACAATTTTCTAAAACAAATATAGTTATAATAATTCGTTCGATTTTTCTATGATACTAACTAAACCTGTGTGATTAATTTACACACCTTGAAAAATTAAGAAGTATTGTATGAGAATAAATGAATCATGTCGCTATCTTGTGTAAAAATGATAAATCTACGCCAACCTTTGATTAATTATTTATTAAAAAAATGATTTAACTCAAATGAAAAATGAAGAAGTCAATGATTGTGTAGTAACACCAATCGTAAAGAAATATCGGGTTGAACTTTATTCGGATGGCAGTGGTGTATAGTTCAAACAAAATTGACTCGTGGTTTTTAATGAATCACAAGAGTGTAAAAGCAGTAGATATGTTTACCAGGCGCATCGTTATGCGAGTAAAAACGAATTTACAGATAAAATTTCCAAAGCAGTATTTAAACCAAGGATCTTGTGTTTTTCCGCAGCGCTACCTGGGAGCCAATTTGCGATAAAGCACACGCTCAATAGAAAAATATAGTGAATACACTGAAGCACTTTTGACTGCAAATGCAATGCTGCAGAGACGCTTAGCGTGTATAAATCGTACGCGAACGCGCGCGTCGCGCCGGTGGTGACGGTGGTGGGAGAGACGCGCCGTCAGTGACGGGCGCCGGAGAGTCTCCTCCATATTAATTGCCCGCCTTCATTAGCGTCAATAAGAGGGCGGCTGTTGAAGGGAGGCTCGCGCCGTTAGGCGAGCACAGGGCGGCGCTGTGTCGGCCCGCCGAACTCTACCCGAGCGCGACGCCCGCCCGCGAGCGCCCCGCCAAGGAGCGTCTCGAAGGATGCTCTGCTGTCCTCGACTGTCCTCTTTTTTCCCCTTAGTTGTCTTTGACGAACAACCATTCCAACAAAAATACTTCTTACGTCTGAAGTATCGGAACGATAAAGAATATTTGCATACATTAAAAACTTAAGAATAACCCGAAAGTAAAGAAAAATCTATGCTATTGTTACATTTTCACCATTTGATAAGAGTTCTTATGTCCAGTCTTCATAAGATACTTCAGGTAGCATACCTACATTTTTTATTTTATTTTTTCTCCAATAGCTTGCTTTTTTTCTCTGAATTAAATTTTTTATTCTACACCAAATAATAAATAGATAAACAACAGTTTTTTAACGCACAGCTTTTAAATCTGTTTTTCATGGCAAAATATATATCTCACACTATGTTCAGTCAAAATGTTCTTCACGGAATCTGGAGTGGTAGCGATCATGCTTTAGTTTGAGCTAATAAGACACTTTTCAAACCAAAATATATTGTCATGTTTTTAATATATTTGTTGCTGAATTGTATCGTTATTATTCCGCAAAGAAATGAGCAATCTCGTTGTAATATTTAATGTATTTCTCCTTTGTTTCCGTTTCTTCGTGAATAAGAAAGATTGTTTAAAAAAATATATTTACGTTGAAGTGCACAACATATAGGGATTTATGCTTCTTGTGAAAAAACATTAGTGCAGACCAAACACAGCAGTGTATGCACTCGCATACAATCCAGCCCAACCCACTCTTTCCCTTTTTCGTGCAATCCTGGATTCAATCCCGCGACCCAACATGTACCTTGTAGCGATTTGAAATTCAATCCGACGCAAAAGCTCACCGCTGCTCGTCAATATTCCGCGAGTCCACCTATCCATAACAAGGGGGGACAGAGCGACGCAAGGCCCCGCGACATGTTTTCGCGGAATCTGGGCCGCAGCACAGTCAGATGTTCACGCGATAAGCGACCGCGTGAAGATTATAACGCGCGATCGTCCCACACGACGGGAAAGAAATCACGATATCGGTGACAGCGAGCTTTGGCCATGTATTTTCCATTGACGGCGTGAGTTAGTTGCTGATTTAGTGTGTTTAGGTCGACGGCGGAGGACACTAGTGTCGTCCGCATTTGATGTGTCATTTTGGAGGTGGATTTAATGATGACTCTTTCTATACATTATACAAAACTCGTCCATATATATTCGTTAGAAAAATAGCAAAATTTAATACTAAAATAAAGAGAAATAGGAAGTTGTAGGGTAATACGACAATGCTAAAAGTGTACGCAGAAGTAATAATTATATTCCATAACGTCTTGAAGAGGAAGAGCATTTGAAAATTTAGTTTATAGTTTCACATTATTCATAAGAAATAGGAAAACTGTAAATTTGACTGAAAAATTGTTTTGTTTATCTGTCATAATAAGATTATTGAATCATTAACTTTAACGATATTTTTAAGGCTAAAAATATATTTCAATCATTTTTCGTCACTGTAATAGAACTGTAGTATTTATGTGTCACCTGACGAAGTCACTAACCAGTGACAAAACGTTGAGATTGAAATATTTTTTTCGGTCCGAAAAAGGTTGTTTAACTTAATAATTTTACTAAAGGATGCTGAATATTTACTGACGCACCAAAACTCAACAATAGATTATCATTGGATCAATTGCAATATCTATTTTCAAAAATGTGAAGCCTTGAGTCGAACATTGAGTTAGAATTTTAACTCATCTCTGTCCTGGACATATTCTTTGGTTCTCCTGTAATGTATCCTTACGGTTGGTTCGTTTATTTCCCCGTTTAATTCACATTTTTAATTGGTCTTCTTTATGTCCATCTCTCCTTTGGATATAGATTACTCAATTTAATAATGCGCTGTACCTCGTTAATGTATCTGCTTTCTGTCACGAAAAATGCTAATTCTTCGACATTAAGTTGCTGACACCGAATTCTTGATACCATAAACATCCATTTACGACGCAATGCACAGGTGTTCTTAGTTACGGTCTATTGGCGGTGTAACAAAGTATTATTTGTGTTCCGGGGCGATGAACTTCTCGAAGACAGCCTTACACCATCCCAAATAACGCCTCCAAACAATTCTTAAGAGACGAGCAGATCGATAAGAAATTTACTGCGTCATCTTTCACAGTCCTCGATGGTAAGGTGTGAGTACTAGTGACATGGAAAACTTACGGTGTCGGAGATTTAAAAGATTAGCCATTATCGAGAGTATTTAAGAAGCCCAATATTGGATCCTATCTTCGTGATTTAAAGACGCGGAATGAAACTGTATTTATATTGCCACGATTTAGTTTTTCTTTAAGAGCAAGACGGGCAATACGTCACTACTAAACGAGAACCTACGTATAAATCTTATTGGAAAACGATTTGTGTGGCAGATATAATCCACTGAGAATTACAGCAAGTTCCAATTCTTTACAGAAGTTGAAGAAAGTAAGTATGGGAATATGATTCTTCGTGTTGAAGACATTCAACGTTCATACATTTTTGGTGTATCACTAGGTCACAAATATGCTGCAGTGATATCGTGAAAAGAAAAAAAAATGGTGTTTTTCACTATTTAAAGTATTCACAAATATAAAATATTCAATGAAAAAGAACTTCAACCGACATTTTATTACCCATTTCGTGCTAGTATAAGCATTGAAAAATATTTATAGAGCTGATATATTTAAAACTTGAGGGCCAAGACCGTAGCGTTGTTCACCAGGTGGCCAACTCAAGAAGCTGGAAGATCGCCGGGACGAGATGGCTCTTCACTACCACAACCGCCGTTTCTCCCCAGCCGCTTCCTACCAGCATAACCAACTCAACCAAGTTCAGGAATTGTTTTTCCTCCTTATCTGTATACCCCTATTACTTGAACTACATATAGTCAAAATAATTATCTTTTGCATCATTAAGTTCATCTCAGTTCTTACCATTAATATGCGCTTCTTTTACATTTGTTCTGTCACACCTATCTTCACGTCTTTACACTACACCAAGATCTCGAATACTGCTTCCATCAACACGATAAATTCATCTCCTATTACATCTCCCCCTCTTTCACATTCTCATCAGCATCATCTATTTTCTTCCTCCACGATCCGCATCACCATAGCTCCGTCCATCGACCCACCTCGCAGTCTCGAAGAGATCTCCGTCGGCGTAGATATGCGGCTTGAGCGTCCAAATCTGATCGCGCGGTCATGCGCCATTTCTATGGCCGTCGTCGCGCCCGCATTCCGTCGACCCAACCACCCATCCCCGCCGCGGCACTCCAACCCTGGCTCCGTATCCGCACTTGCCTATGGGCGAGGCATTGCTAAAAAAAATGCATTCTCGCCATAGAGGAGGCAATCATTTAGCAACTAGGGGAGGAGAGATGAAACAAGTTTTTCAATTCATTTGGAAACAACGATAATGTGCCATGCTTAATTTTAACATATTTTTAACATATAATGAACTGTTGTATTTATTAAATTGAATTAAGTTTATTTGTTTTCAGGATTATAATTTATTTGATTGGTTTCAATATTTTTAATGGTTGTTTGTGTGTGATTGTTTGTAGTTAATAATGGGGAACGTGATCTCGCTGCTCACATGAAAAAGAACGAAAGTATATTGTGTGTATTACAAAAATGATACTTCTTATCATGACCGTATGATTTAAACAAGACCTCGTGTCTGATTACATGAGTCTGCTTAACATACAACCACCGAAACTCGATCTCTTCTATCTGAGCAACGATAGGAAATAAACTGATATGGGTTGAATGTTAGCCAAAAATGTAGTCAATGGTTGTTCTCTTTATCGTGTGTCCGTATACGAGTACCGTATATTATTACTAGTCGCTGAAACGACTCGAAAGAAAGGAGACATATTATTTTATTTGATGTAAAATGACTCTGTGTTCTAATGTGTATTTATTTTCAAAGTGAGAAATTTGCACGACTGTAATGAAAACGGTACGCTTCTGCAATTATCGCATATAAAACAATCATTGTAGCCTAGGATGGTCATACGTGAGACTACTACAAAAAACTTCTGCCCTATACAAAATATATATTATAAAAAAATAAAAATGAAATCATTAGAATGATAATTTCATACATGTTTTTGAAATTATCATTCTAATCTTTGAGAAACTGCAAAGACAGTTTTCTTCCACTCGTGCATGAGGATACCCTCCTTTTTATTTTATTTTTTCACTAACTACGAAGCCATTATCTGGTAACTATAAAGAATATAGAAGGAGTGTTCGATTTTCGATGAGCGATGAGATTTATATCACCACCCAATAAGTACAAAATAAGATCGAATCACCGCAATTATTTCAACTTATTCATTGTCGGAAGCCTCTTTGAATCCCTGGACGAAAATGCAACCCTTTTCAAGGGTTTACGGGAGCGGCGCCGCAACAGCGCTATGCAGGCGGGGGCAGCGACCCCTGGAAGAGGGGTGCGTCTGGGCGTGTTTCCAATTAGAAGACGCTTGAGGGTTGTATGCGGTGGCGTTTGCAGACCACAGCGCCGCGTGTCTGTCGGCGAGATGAACCAGTAGGGTCACGTGGCAGTGACACGCGGGTGGCAACGGGTGGTCTCCGCGGGCGGTGAGAGATTCCGGGAACGGGGTGGAAGATTGAATTAGAACCTCTTCTGTTTAAGAGGAGGCGTAAGAGCTAATTCTATTTATAAACTGGTCTAATTGTTTATTCATGGAACAATTATTTCGAGACCATTCTGACCTGATTGTTGGAATAAACATTTACATGTGTTTCGTTGAAATACAACGTATATCTGTAAGTTCCATTTTTTGTTCTTGCAAGTGATACTTTAGAACAAATTTTGTGACTTACGTTTCATAAAATGAAAGGATGAAATGTTTTACTTTCTAATTTCTATGTTTCATTTATTCAGAACAATTTTTTCACTGTTATTTCTATTCAGTGTACATTTCGGAGGGACCTTGTTGATGAGGAAATTTTTATAAGTGATTTGCAAACCTTTAAAGTGATAATATAAAAAACATAGTGTATACTAATATAAGGGGAAAAAAGAAGCTGTGAATATGAAATGGAAAGGTACTTCAATTTATTATTCTTAACTTTGAACGTAGGTTGCTTGTTCTCAATGGAGGGGAAACTACATAACATATGAATGCTTCCATATAATCAATATATTGGTTTGTTCTCTAATATTGAATAATGCTTTCATCATTGAGTGAATATTCATCAATGCGTTCATCGTGGCAAAGAACATGCGCTAATGACACATCAAAAATGAATTTACGTCGTACTAGGTCTAAAATTAGTTGTAAAAGGTTACCCATTTACGAGCGGGGTCATGGCGGTGGCTGCTGCTGTGAAGGCGCCAGCCAGGAAAGGCCTGCTCATAAAGCACGCGTTGAACGAATGGCTTCCTGAGGCAAATTACGCACGAGCCGCTTTGTTTCTCCTCTGAGACATGACCTCGTGATCACGCAGTGCACTCACGCCATGTCGCTTCCCCATACACTCGCTTCTTTCCCACTACGTTTTTAGTGGGTGGGTGTTTGTGATACTTATGACTATGTTTTAGGATGATCGTATTTTCGTTTTAGAAAGAAAATGTTTAGTCGAGTCTTTAAATTGTTGTTGCGCAGAAAAATAATGTATCATTAGAACTGAACTCTCAGTTTTAAATTATGGTACGTGATTTATTATTATTTTCGAAGCTTCTTATTCACTTGTAATTGCTGAGTGGTATTCTGAAATATTTTTAAGAATTATTATTATTCCTGATTGATCATTCGTATTTTTCTTACATATTTTGAAAATACACATCTAAGCGTGTATTACTTAAATGGTATATCAACCTCCTCTTTCTATAAATTATTAAAAATAACTTTGACAATTTTTGTTTCAGGGTCATATTACTTCAACATAAAACACTCTTTCGATTTCTGTTAAAAGGTCTCATGTTTCCATCACATCGGTTATTTTATTTGTTATTTTTGCGTATCGTGTCAATTCCATTCATACACCCTTCTCATTCTTGTTACAAATGAGTCTACCATTGCAAGTGTTGAAACCACATCTAATGTTTCATGCTACTTAAGATTGTCATAATTTCTTTTCTTTTTTTCTTCATATCTTCTCCTGCCTCACTCATAAGCTATCTCTACTTACTTTGACCTTCCGTTTTCTCGTTTGGTTTTTTCTTGTCTGTTCACCCAGTCATGCTCCTCAGCACCCTATCTCATTTTCATACTCTATCACTACTCAACCTTATGTCCTATTCGACAGAGGCTTGAGTTTAGACACAGTTTACTTAGTAGCTGGTAGTCGGGGCTTGATGTGGACTCATATTACCCGTAATAACCCTACCTATTGAGTCGTTGTCACCCTTACCCTTCTTTCTTTTCCAAATATCATTGAGGTCGAGACATCGTCAATCCAACATCATCCCGGTCTTTTGACCAATCCCTGCTATTTTTGGTCCGCTATCCCCAACCACTCTACAAGACTGGGCGGAGTTCAATCCCTGGACTCCCCGGCCGTCCCCCGACCTCATCACCACCACCAAGGAACGATGGCGAGGTCGGAAAGATCTTCCACTCATCTTCCCCCGCAAGGTCCCCGCCGCCTAGCGCACCTCCGCCATCTCACCACCCTTCTTCCTCGCCGGGCGTCGGCAGGGGCGGGATCGCATGTCGGGGCGAGCCGGTGGCGCTGCCCGCCGCGCCCGGCGAAAATAATCGCGATTCTTATCGGCGCTCCTCGGCGCGCGCAGCTACATCCCGCTTTATTGCCGGTGGGCACGTTCGCTGATGAAGGTGCGCCCCCTTATCAGGGTGCCGCATCGGGTAAAAATATTGTTATGGCGTATAAAGAGTACGTCCCGCGCCCCCGACCGAACGCTTTACATAAGGCGTCGTATTGTTCGGGGATGCCCGCAGGGATCCCTGTTTTTCTCTTCTTCCCTATCGTTTATTCACCACCCTCACTGTCTCTCTGACGCGCTTCTTGCCCTCCGTCTTCACTACTTATCATCGATTTCGATGTTTTATCTTCTATTTCTTGTCGTAGCTACTTGTTTTCTATTGTTCTTTAGAATTGTCGTTCGTTCTAATTTTTGTCGTTCGTTCTTCCCTTTTTGATAATTAGTTGATAGTTGAATAATCATTATCCAAAACAATCTATATCTTTATTAACCAAGTACAGTCGGAGATAGCATATATATCTAGAAAAGGGGGTTTCCTGGTAAGAGTGATTAACGATGTCTTCGTCATTAAGTAGAACGACATTTAGCGCATCATGGTAGGCATAATGTTTTTTTATTTCTCTAACAAATTGATCGTTTTTCACTCTACCTTTGCTGTCTTCACGATGTTTCTTCATCACAACAAATGCTCCACAACTGTCTTCCATGAGATAAAAAGTACGCTGTAAAAATGTTGGACTTGGGCATGATATTCTTACGAAAAGAGTTTATTACTCGATTGTCGCAAATGATGAATTTTGTAGTATGTTTTTTAAATTGTAAAGTAATGAAGCAGTAATTAAATTTCAAAGTAATGAAGCTAGCATCATGGTAACGTGTGTAAGCTAAACTCATCTTTTAAAAATATTACGGTATTTATTTAATTTAATTTTTTTTTTAAGTAAATTTTGATCAGTGTAGTAGATTTCCGTGCAGAATTCTTGCATTAAGTTAAAAATAAATCGATAAAAACATTTTCATGAAACTGCACATTTAAATAGGTATTTTGCGATATCAAAGTTACGTGTAAGAAGATCACTATTTATTACCTACGTGTAATGATATAAATGAGGATGCAATTGAAATGTTATAAAGTACTGAGCAAATCATCTCACGCGTGCTTACCCTTCTTCTTACGGGTGGCCTACACGTTTTTGAGGGAGCGAGTGGCAGGAGAGGGAGAAGAAGATGTGGAAAGGGCAGCGCTTCTCCGTCTTTCCCAGTGCCATTAAAGAGTATGTCGGTCCCGCGAACCGGCACGCGATACGACCACCGCCGCCGCCGCCGCCGCTGAGAACGACTAATTGACAGCCGACTAACAGCCACCCGCTGCTGAAAATCAATATGTACTTTATACTTTTTAACAGATGTGGGAATCATGCAAATGATGTCATACACAACACGCCCGCCGATTACCATAACAAAAGGGTATTGTTTTACGAGTTTCATTTCGCGATTTGTGCCCCCCTTCCATTCTCTGTGAGACCCCGCCTCTCCCCGTGGACGTCACCCATACTCCGCATCTCCGCTGATCGTCATAGCTTTCAGCGAACCGAATCGACATCTGTGTCTAGTCAAGGTGAACCGGAACCCCTGGGTTCAACCACTGAACGAGATCATTTTATTAAATCTTGTGATCAGAATAGATATTGATGTGACGAATGCGGCACGTTCCTGACAGATGCACCATGAGATCGACGATTCGGTTTTGATCGGTTTTGTTTTTTCAATTGGAGGCTTTTATTGTCCGCTCGCCATTATCATTTGTTTTACGCAGAGAATTGGGTTGTTGTTATGGAAACTGTATCTTTTGAACTGACAAAAAAAGAGGATGATTAAAATGTCGAGTATAATGCACAAAGCTGCGAATGAAATTTGAGCAGAGCAGTTGGTATTGTCATCGTGTGCAATAGAGATTTAATAATTTTGTATCTCAAAGCACTATGGGAATAATGATTGTATGTAGATCATCGTTGAATGGTTAGCATTGGTTATCATTATATTTATTATTATATTTTTCTTAACTAGAAACTAACTGTGACAAAGAAAAATAAAATTATTAGCTTTTTATCTGCTATCTTTTACAGTTTTTATGTGCAATCTGCATTTTGTTTTCTTTTAAAAAATCTTTTTTACAATCAGAATAGAGAAGAAATGAAAGGAAACTGAATTATGGGGAATGATTTATTTGCTGCAAAAAAATTTCAGCAAAACGAGGTCGAACATTTAAGAACCCATGAACCCTTTAAGTTCAATTTCCTGAAGTATACTTATTCTCTTCATTTCCTGAAACCAGCTCACTACAGTCCATTCGAAAACGAACAATGGCGGCGTTTACGTGAGCTATTGTGAATGTCCCTTAAGAGCTGACAAACGTGCTGCATGGGGTCAACGGAAACGCGCATAGCTTGGCTGGTTACGATGAATAAGTGGATGGTTTCTGCAGATTTCCGCTGGGTATTATCAACCAAACAAACTACACATTAAGATTTGCGTTGTAGATGTGTTTAGTACTCTGTGAGATACTTTATTACATTTGTAAATTTTATGTCATATAACGTTGTGGAATGACCGTGAAAGAGAAGTGAATATAGTGATAACGTCACTGACATTCACAGCAAGATCAGTCTGCTGGAGGAATTGTTATACGGTATGCTACAAATGATAACACAAATTTTGATCTACGTAAGTTTAAATGCTGTATGGAGTGCGTATTGTCGATAATGGGGAGATATGAGACGCAGAAGTAGGTCTTAGAACAAATGAACGTTTGTAGACTCATGAAGTAATATCAAATCTCCCAAAATACCGTTTTCAAAAACATATGTGTCAGAATTTGTTAGGTAAGTTGAAAAATGTTCGTTATGTTGGTTTGGAAATTATTTATGTATAAACAATTTTTTGTCAGTTAAACATATTGGTGTAAATAATACCATAATTCAGTTTTTGTAGTTAAATAACTTTCTATTTAATAGTCTGTACTAACGTAGGCTATTTTCTAAAACTTCATCAGTTCCAAATATAACTATACATTATCGATGATTTTTAATCGCAGTTTTCCTTAAGTATTCTTCAACGAGAAGCTCTTGTTCTCGCACACTAAGTACACTCCGAGTCACTGAGTCATACTCCGTAATTGTTCAGTCATTACTTCCATTGGCGTTTGCCATTCATTTGCTCAATCTGTTACGTGTTTTCGTACAACGCATTCTCCCACATCACTTCCTCTTTCGTCAATACATGTTTTGGACGAACAGTCCATGAGGATATTTTTGTTGCGAGGAAGGTGTCTAGAACTATTAATAACCTCTTGTTTTGTTAACTAATTATACCTTAATTAGTGAAAGTTGAATGTAACTACATTAGAGGAGGAAGTTTAACATCATCAAAAAATGAACTGTTTATGATACGATACATTTTCTTTTGGTAATGTTTTATTCTTAAAAAATATTATAAAGATGAAAGTACTCATTTAGTTCCTTTTTCGTTTTTGTAGTTGAGTCTCATATTTTAGTTTTAATTTCGGAAGTTTCTTTGCTTTTTTGGGTCTCTCTTGCTGTAATATTCTCAAATAAATTTTATAAGGTTTTGCTCGCGGCTACATCATCTCTTCCCTTCACAATACTGGCGTCACAGCCGAATGAAGCTCTCAGTCTGAGTCAATTCCGTCGTCACAACCATATAATTATCGATAATGTTTAATCGCATCATCAATCATTTGCATAAATTCTAAATGCGTCTTTCCGAGTGTCATTATTCCCCCTCACTGTGATCGCATTCTCATAAATCAAATGACGTCATCATAAAATTCTTCCGGAGAAGATTTGTTAGGCCGCGCTAGATTCGATTTCCTAGTCTATTTTTAGTGAGAGACTGTCTGCCGATGCTTAAGGTTGATGGAATATTTTTGAAATGTTTTTCTCCGAGTGTGACGAACTACCTTTCCGGAACGTGAAAGTGAAAGTTTCTTTCCTGATATCTTCTGGAAACTGTCTCACGTTTTGTTTACATGTGTAAACATGAGAAAACTGAAGTATTCGGGTCCTTTAAGAGTATGAGAAGCTGGGTGAAAAATTTTGTGTTCAAGATGAATTCTAAGAGTATTATTAGTACTTTTTATAAAGTATGATTTATTTGATATAGCGCTAGAAGGTTGATTATCAAAGGCTTGTTTATTGAAGATTTAAAAACATATAGAATCCACGACGTAGATTTTTTCTGTTATTTTTATTTCTTTGGTATCTCAATCGTAAGCTATATAAAATAAACAATGACTTTCCTGGTCATACTTGTTACAAGAATTGTAGCAATAGAATTACTAGAAAAATTCGAATACATGATCTCTATGCTCCGAAGTCACAACATAGAACATTGAGGTCTTCAAACAACTCTATTGAGAATGGTATAAAGTGTATAATTGTATCCATTTTCACTTTAAGGCATTTTTTACCGCTTATCCTTTTTCTCCTCAACCTGACGTCTTCGACCTGTTGTGTCGATCAAAACTGCAACCTTGATTAATTACAAAATTTTCAAAATCATGTCACTTCTACTAGGCGTCACTGCCAAAAGCATTGTCAATAAACCCACATTTATTGTATTATTTTTGTTCATATTGTATTATTTTTGTTCTTACCACTTCAATTATTCTCAAAATCATCTTCCTCAACACCTAGTATCTGACTGCCCTCTGCTACAGCCACTTTAGAAGCCAAAAGGTATTCCCTGCAAGGAGAACCCCTCAAGGCCTTGGAGGGCCAGACATTTCTGGAACTGCGGCGCTAGTTCCGGGAAGCGAGGGTTTCCCAGTTTTTTTCTTGGCATGGCGTCAAACTGGCGCCTGGGGGGGTGCTGAAGGAAGTCTTGAAGGCAGTGAACGGGGTGGTGACGGAGATGAGGGTCGTGAAATGTCGTGGAAGGAGGAGGGAGGAACTTCAGATGTATTAATAATTATTGCAAAGCCTTTGTCGGACTAGAGAAAGAAAAAAACCTGTAAATAATTCGTGTGTTCCAAATATCAAACAAATAAAACACCTGGTTTTCGAAATAAATATAAAGATAAACAAAGTATCCAAATTATTTTAGGATCTCATCAGCATCGTCCTTAGAATGACGTATTGATTTTTTTGTGATTTATCGTAATGGACTTTTGATGCATGAATACAATATTATTTAGAAATTAAACATTTCGTGAAGAAGAAAATTTGTCTTATTTTTAACCATAAATCTGAACAAGATACGCATTTTGGAAAAGATGAGACTGATAACTGTATCAGAAACTTACTGAAACATGAAAAGTGTTTGATCTCGAACGAATATTACATTATCGAGGAGTTTTATTGTTACGAATTCTCAAAACATGGAATATTTTAAGACAAAATAATAATTCAAAAATACTTCCAAAAATAGCTTCCAAAACATCAGTATTTTCAATATGAGTGTGATCTTTTCAAAGACTTACTTTTTAAACACTCCCAAAATTTGCTTTATAGTACCCGGTAGTTGCTCACAATGGGCGTCGTCATACCTTCACGTGCAATACTGCATACCGTTTGATGCATGACCTACGCTACTGTTAAACTTCTACAAGCATTCTCTGCATGACCATTCCTCCTCAGTTACACTCAAAAGTCGTAATGTACGTTGTCACCGTGCCTTGCGCGTTTTGTCGTCTGTACGACGTGCGTAGAATGTTCACTTAACAACTTCACCTGCGTTTTTGATGTCCCTACGCGGAGTACAAATTTTCACCACCAATGTTTACGTGTTAAAATTTATTGGTGCAAAAGATGAAATTTCAGTTATTTATCCTGCAAATAAAAAATGCAACAGTTTCGTCACACCACGAAGTTGTCATCATCACTTTCAAATATGGAAGTTTTTCTGGAGTGCACAATTCGTAATATCATAAATCAATGTAATTCATCTTTTTCACTGAATCATTAATGTTATGATAATTATGTAAAGTATTTGGTATCCACTAATATTTTATATCCTATACCTCATTCACCAATTTACACGTTTTCAATCTTACATTATTTTCTACAAAAATCATTTGTAATAAACAAGTAAACCTGAAATCATAAAAGATTCAATGTATTTGGCTCATTATTTGAATAGCGGCTGTTGAAGACACGATGTGCATTTTGCTGCCTGACCAACAGTTTGTCTTGTCTCTTGAATCGTTTGCCAAGAAAATGTCACTTTTGTTCTGTACCTATGCATACTTGAATGAACCTTGCGAAGTAAAGGTGATTTAAACGCAGTTTGGAACAGAAATGTTCCTAGTTGTGTGATACTGATAAGCAGTATAAGTTTAAATGGCGAAGTGATACTGAACCAGGTGAATCCGACTGAAGAAAACAAGATATTGATAAGAATTTTCGTTATTAGATACAATTCAAGCTTGATTCCAGTAATGTCTACATTCTAATATATATCTGATCAGAAACGATAATTCTCTTTCTTTTGCTATAGGCTGTTCTCATGGATGCAGTGCCAAATTGGATAGTGTGAGACCTCCATGTCGGAGCAGATAGTATAAAACAAACAATTCTCTCTATCAGTTAAGGCAGTTCAGTTAGTCTTCTCCTAATTTTTATTGCACAATACTGAGAGTAAAGGCTTAGCTCTGATTTACGTATATTAAATAATTCGAATTAAAAATATATATTTTGTATAAAAGTATTTTTATTTCTCGCTTTTTCAAATTTGTACGAATATTATAGGGTCTACATTTAATATATTGTAAGGGTTGAGTACTGTTTGGGAGTGTCGCTCCGACCCGCACCCGCTCCGATTATTCTAAAACACAGCCCGAAATAAGTAAAAAAAACTATAAGCTATAAGTAAAAAAAACATGCGGATAGGGTACCCAAACCTTCGAAATCCAATTCGGGGACCTAAGGAGTTAACGGGTCCCGTTTCACCTAATTTCATACTGACTCGAATTACACAAACACTATGTATCTGCCAATGCTTCATCCATCCTAAAATATAAATGAGAAATGCGAAAGTGTGTCTGTCTTTTTGTTATCTGATCGCGACTAAACCACTGAACCGATCATGATGAAATTTGGCAAGGAGGTAGTTTAGATGTTGAGATGAACATAGGCGCACTATTATTTTAAAAATATGTGAAAAGAAAGAAAAAGTTTTGTATTAAATTTGTATTAGTATGAATTAGGAAAATTAGGATTCTGTACGCATTGTTTTGAAAACCAGTTAGTAAAAGTATTTTGATCTTACAATATAGATAGCTTTATTTTTTCCCAAGTAAAAGAAGATTGGCCTAAGAAAAACACCGGGCAACGTCGAGTATCTAGTGGAGCTAGTAAATAATATATCCACGAGTCGTGGGTGTTAAAGAAGCGACACCTCACGACATGCAACGTCCTAGTAAGACGACGTTTCATCCACGGTCGCATCGAAGTGAGATCGCCACCGACGCCAATCTCCACCGTCGCGTCGCCAATGCACGACTGTGTGCATTTCCTCTGTCTGCCGCCGCCACAACGTGCTCCGCGTGGTTTTACGATCGCGATGCGAGCATTCCGGACGATAAGAGGGACCCACTGAGTTGCGATGGTGGTGAGTTACAAAGGATTGCTGGTGATTTGAGAAAAGCTTTTGCTGTCAGATACGTGATGCCATTAGTGTAGAGATAGAGTAAAACAATATCTTTAGATAAGTGAAATTCGGCATGTTTTTGAAGTTGCCGTGGTTAACAATACATACTTTTTCAGAATGTTTATATGAAACATGTTTGTTTACCTTATTTATACCTATCATCTTCAGTGGTAGTGTCCCAAAATGATACAGCTTGATAACTTTTGTGTCTGGTTATTTCTTGTGGCATTACCCCATTACATTTTCTATAACAATATTTCTAGCTAGTTCTTTCACTTGGGTTTATTTATATTCAACAGAAGTAATTAGTCTTAAATTACACTATCACAAAGAAAACAGATTCCTGACCTCCGCATACCTTTAGTAGTGCTTGAACATCCTTCACTGACCATCCTCTACATCTCTACTTACGTGCATATAGACTCGACCGAATTGTTCTCTGTGATTCCTTACCAGTTGGGCGGAAGTGGTAGTCCTTCCGCCGGAACCTTCGGTGCCATTAACCGCGTGGAGGTGCATTCGCTGAAGGCGAGTTTCGTGACCCGCCGCCGGCCACAGCAACGAACGCTCGGACGCGTGAGCGGGCGGATGGGAAGGTGCTAGGAAACAAATGCTCCTTCAGGATACTCTCTAACAGCGTGAGAAAATTGTAGACAGGACTCTTGCTAAGCAAGATAGGGATGAGCCTTATCCCTTTCCAAAAGTTTTGAAAACTTCTCTATTGGCTATCTCATCTATTCGAATGGAAATATTGTCATTTTTATGTATCTTCAAAATCATGTATGTAGGCGAAGCAATTATTTTATTGAAATTGTGATTGTAACTTAGTGCCATTTTTAATTGTTTTAAATAATTAATTATTAAAAGAGTTTTAACAATACCTAAATATTCACAAAGCACTATTCTTTGATTTGGTTACCCAAATGAAATTGGTTATAGGGGATGTGAAAAAAATGGAATCGATCAGGTCCAGATACAGACGGAAGTAAAATCGAAATTTTATGTGCGATCTGAGAATTATATTTTTGTTAAGTCTTAAATACGAAAATTATTTTGGACGATCAGTTATTCCAAGTCCGTTGTTTATATATATTTGCAGAAGTTGATGAAATCAGGAGACGCGACATAGTAGATTTTAGTCAGTTAAATCCACAAGAGAGTAGCAGCAAGGTATTGAAGCTAGGCTTCAGGAGGAAGCTAAAAGAAGTACGCTGAATTAAATTACGTCGTTCTCCATCTACCCATTACGTGTTTTATTGATTCTGCGTTTTATAAAAAATTTTGAGATAACTCGTAAAGAAAAGTGAAATCATATATATCTCAGGAAAATATGGTATATACCTTGATGGCTCATTTCATAGGCCGGAAAGTCGTTCCAAGAAAAAAAAACATTTCTCTTCATTGTATTACTTACGGATTAGGGGTGATGATTTAAGAAACAATATTTGTACAAAAACCTCTCCCGCGAGTGTGGTAATCGGTAAATGTAGGTTTAAAATGAGAATTTAAAAAAATTCATATAAATAGATTTGAAATGCTGGGTGGGTCAACTATTTACTTGTCCGAACCTGCTGATAAATCCTTGGAGCGTTCGCTTTCAGTGCGCGCAGGGACATAGCTCACAGTGAGGACGGCTCGGCGGCCTGCGACAATGTTGTGATGCCCAGCACGCGCGTACGGACAGCGTTGCGGTGATGGTGGAGGCGGCGGCATCGCTCAAAGTGACCGCCGACGCTCCTCTGTTGGCGATGGAGACTTGGTGGTGGCGGTGGTCATTGCGTTGACTTCCGACGCACGCAGTCGTCCTCACGCCCGTCGCTCCCTACCACCCACCGATCCACCCACCGACACCCCTCGCGGTTGGAACCGCCCACGCATCCTGCCAACGCACGTCGTCGCGGTAACCGTCCCTGCCTTCCTCCCCCGCAGGCGTCGTAACTTTCGCCTATTGAGACTTGTCTGAACTGAATTCATGAGATATTTGACAGTTGGTGAAGGATTTACTTTCCCTCACGACTTATTGGTTGTGAGTTATTAGTATAATATTACCACGCTACCATTCTGAAATGTTTCTCTATCTTTTCGACAATTTCTTCCCAACGTAAAACGTAAATTATATATTATAGAAACTTATATTTTATAGAAACCGACAGTGATGGGGACGTGATTCCAAAGTAATGCTGGGTTGTTTAAACCTGGCGTGGGGTTGTTTCCCTACTCGAGGGGTGAGGTTTCAAGATGGAATTACCCTCACGTACTCCAGACAAATGATCCTTACATTCCCCGGCACTAATCCTCTATCATGTGATTAGGAGGAAGAACATGCCTTACATGCCTCAACAAAATAAGTAATTAATAGAATAAATTTAAAAAAAAATTCTAAAAAATTCTAATCATTTATCTATGAGGGATTTTGTCGAAGTAGCTCTGAAATACGTTGAGATCAACTAGCAGTAAATGAAACATTTTTTGTTGGCCTACTATATATTTTTATATCATTTTCCATGCGTATTCCTTGGCCCTTCATGGCCTCACTTTCCGTAAAGAGAAGTTATTTTCTTCTAAATTATTAATATAATTTTTTTAAAACATAAAATGGAGTTTGATACATGCTTTCAATCAATATTTTTGGTGTAAGGCAGGAATCATAAACAAGGTATGTTCCCTAAAATTACACTTTATTTTATTACGCAGGGGCAGTAAATTCCGTATAAAGTATATGTAGAATAATTTGATATCTTGATTTAATTTTTACGATAGGGAAAGTTTAATCCACATACAATAGCTACGAGGTATCAAATGTTTATTAATTGCAATAAATTAATTTCTTGGAAGTGACTGCCTTCATTTTGCTTCAAACTCATATTTGACAGAATTCTTGAACGTGAAAACCCATTTCCTTGTGACGATGTAGGAGTTTGAGCCATCGTCTGGAAAGGAAAAGCCACTGACGTTGAGATCTTGGTCATCATGCTTCGCTCGACGCACGATGTGTCCTTGCAGTATGACCACTTTGCATGCTGGGAACAGCACACCTTCGTTACTCCATCCGAACAGTATGGGGAAGCACAGTAAATGATGAAGTGCAAGGACACATCACATCATATTTTTTGTTGAATAAGGATAATGGATATTGACATTTTGCATTTACAGCAATGGGTTTAGTATAATGTACGGAATAAGTTTCNTATATATATATATATAATGTTAATTGCCGTGAATCATTTCGTGATGTGTTGACTTAATATCTTGAGCAGAAACGTTAAAGAAAGTGTCGTGATAGCATTATTTATAATTGTTACTACATTAATACGGTGATCAAGAAGGGAGCATACATCTCAGCATCAAGGAATCCATATTCAACTAATATAATTATCTCATATCATATTCGTAAATTGCATCATTGAAGTCGCAAAATTCAATCAGTGGTAAAAATTATTTCATTATTTTGATACGTTTCATAAAAAACTAGTGGTGCCAAACAATTGCGCATACTTTCTCATATACGTTTCTCAGTTTACTGTCATCTATTTGAAATTTGAAAGTAAAATTAATATTCAAAATATTATCTCAAAACGTATAGCTACATCTCAGTCTTAAAAATATCATAAAATTGTTTGTAAATGTAACTTCGTTGTAGACAGAAATAGATATCTTTTCGTACCTGCAGTGCGCTTGCTGTCCTCCTATGTACTTTATTATTATATCTTTCATTTCAGTTTACGAAAAGTGAATTCTACGTCTGCTTGGTACATTTAAACTGCTAAATATTATTCAAGCTTCTTGAATAAGTAAACCAATGTTTAAGTGTAGCAAACAGGAATTATTTTACAGCGTCTATACCAAACTTACAAGCGAAATATCGCTAATGCGTATGTAAGGCATACTAATTGTACTTTACGTACACAAAATTTAAGAAAAATCGTTGGAGCCGTTTTTGAGAAATATTCGAAAGAGTACTTCGATCTTCGTGTGAAGTGGATTGATTAAAGTAAAAAAAAAAGGAAAGCACCTGAATCGACAAGTAAATTTTACCGTAAATACGAAATGCGGATTAAATTGATTCATCCATTTACTCAGAATCGCTGCGCACAGACGGACAGGGGCGAACGGTATGCCAAAAACCACTTTTTCTGAATCAGGGATAACCAAAACGGATATTTCCGTCGAAATCTCGCTTTCCAATTTTTCACGATTACAAAACATTTTAAATACTACGTATATGAGAAAGTAAGAGTCTCAAATTCGTTTTTGTTTACAGTAAGGTCTCAGTACTGAACCAAGTGTCTCGTAGACAGAGAAACACCGAAGTGCCAAGAACAAATGTGAGACTAATTCGCGTCTATAGGTCGTGTCTGGATGAAGATCCCGCGCTATTCAAGTGATGAGGTTTATTCGTTCTGTTAATGAACTAGCATTTTGTCCGTGCCACTCCGCGGGTGAGCAGAGCAGAGTGGGGCGTTATGGTAGGTGGCCCCTACCTGTTGGGACGACCCAAGCAGTGATTACTGGCTGTGTCGAAACGTGTTAAACGATTCATGGGAGTGGGAAAGGAATAGAATACCTCCCAATTGTGGAGTGGGATTCATGCTAATCGGTCTCATCAATGTGCTTCACCTGTCTATCATTAGTGATTAGGAAAGGGATTGAAGTTGTTTGGCATTACTCGCGATCAAGATCATGGTTATATCGCCGTGGGAGGTTTCAGAGGCTACAATAGAATGGTTTACGTTGACTTTTATAAGTGCGATTGCAAAGTCACTCCTATAGCAGAAGAGAAACATTCCTTTCTTAATGATTCTCGTTTCAGTTTAGAAAATAAATTATTTGCTTCTAATTGGATGTAAATCGATAAACATTCTATTCTTCTTGTTATTTTCTTTAACCTCGCTTGGATACCATTGTTCTTTTTCTAATGACGTTTCGTCTCTCACCATCTGAGCGAAAAATATAATGGGAAGACTTCATTTGTGTTCTTAGTTTTCTGGGCTTTCACTAATTATTTGTGTTATATTTCCAAAGGGTTTTCAGTAAAGGTGCAGTGATAAAGTGCTAAGTAAAAAAATATTTCACCAAAAATTGTGTATTCTTCTAATTCCAAAGACTTTGAATACCACGTTTCTCACAAGGATCAGAAATGACCCAGAAAAGTATTGCTATGAAAAGAAGACGTATATTACATATTTATTTCGTTTTAATTTAATGCCTCCGATTAATTGCGTTAGGAATTGTAACGCAAAGAGGCACCTTTTCTTCAGACTATCAAAAACGCTACTACAGGAGATTCTGCAGTTTCTTTTCCTTTCCAAATTCATTTATCCTGTTGTTTTTTTCCCTCTCATTTACTGTCGAACCTCCGCATAGTGACGTAAGAACTGCTATCCCTTTCGCGGAGATTGCGCCTTCCATCGTGCAAGACATTTCCTCTCCCTTCGCAACCCCTTTCCAAGGAGCTTTTGTTTCTCAAGGCACTTCCTTCGAAGAGCTTCCACTTCCCGAAAGCGAGCACAAAAGTTGAGTGAAGTGTTCTCCAAGGATTGGCCTCTCGCGTTGGAGATGGTGGGCGCGTCACCCTCGTAAATCAACGCGCACCAACTTCCACTCCTAACCTCTCTTTCTCCCACACTACCTTGTACCACTCTTCTCTCCCACCGAGTCTCGTTTCTCATCTGCCTGCGATATCTCGAAATGCCATGCACTTTTAACACATTCTTTACTTGTGCATATGGTTGATGTTCAGACTATATTATTAAGTCTCAAAAGTAAAAAATAAACGTTTATGGGCGTACGTTTGTTTATCTATCTAAACTCTTTAAAAAATACTTTTTAATTGATGAAATTAATGTGGGACACAGTTCAGCTCTCTGAAATGTCTTCATATGTTCTCAAAAATATTCCCTGGGTTCTCTACTTTTCCGATTTCGAGCAACATTTCTGAGAAAAGTAATTGATTATTCTGTTTTCAAAGATACAAATTTAAACTTACTTTCTAATTGATTTGCTAGACGTTACTTCTAGCACGTCAATATTCTGATTTCTTAGCCATTCGCATCGATTCACACTTTATTGGGAATAGTTTCTCTCGTCAGAATATTAACTTCCTGAAACCTTCCTTCATCAATTTTCAATACAAACTCTCCTCTCCCTTACCGCTAGCGTTCTCGTCCATCATACGAACAATTCGGCCATGAGCATCGGGCGCCACTTGCTCATGCGCGACGGGGCCGACGAATCACCGGCGTCACACTAATCAACATACAATATGTCCGCGCGTCCCGAAGGTCGTAGGAGACTGTCGAGACATCGCTGCCTCCATCAATATAACTTCTATTCCTCAAGATTCCACCATCTACCCTGTTCTTCTTCACATGTCGATGTCATCTTTTTAACATAACATAACGTACTTTGCCACATGCACTACCACAAAGGTCGTTTTAACCAGGTGATTATACCCGCAGTACAAGAAGAAGACATTTTACAGTTGCTATTATACCATTTTTAGCGTATCGCAACCACATCGGAAGTTTTATGATGATCGAAAAAACAGTGTTTATATGGTGCTTGTACTTTGTGAGAAACGTCTTCTTACACTGTAAGACAGTTTCGCTATTTCATTAATTTTTCTCTCATATCAAACCTTCGTATATTACTCTTCTTATCATCCAATCATCCGTACTTGACACGACTAACTTGCCCTTCCGCCTTCGTTTCTTCCAATGACATCAATTTTTCAGCTTCGTTGTCACCTCCTTTCCTTGGCTTATTCGCACTGTGCCCTGATTTAATTTCCGTCGCTTTTCACTGCCTTTACCGCCCTCACCTTACATTGGCCGCATTGAACGAAGAGGAGACGAATGGCCTTCGGTGCGCGTTCTGCCGATGCACTTTCATCTTCACGTCGGCGGTCGCTCTTCCGCAAGAGAGGGAAGTGAATGCAAGAATATTTTATACATCTATTTAAAAGTAGTTCTGTATTTCATTGGTCATGAGTTACGTGTGCATAGGATGTGTCGCGGATAAGGAACTGGTGTTTGTGTACGTAGTTTCATCACTCATGGTCACTTTGACATTCCTACAGAACCGTATTTGGACTCGATAAGGGGACTGGAAGATCCACCTCCATCGGAATCTTTACAACTCGGAAGATGTTATTCTCTCTAACCGTAAGATGTTACATCACACAAATAGTATACCACGATATTATCTACACTGTAATAATAACAACTTGAAATAGGATATTTATAATGCGATGTTTACGAGAAGAATGTCTGTTACACTCTGATAATTTATGTACGAGCTAAACACGTCATAGTAACATTGAAGGGTAAGAAACATAAAAGTATATAGCAAACTCTTAATAACCTGTTGAAGATTTTCTGAATAATGTTTTCATTTTTTAGAAGGTGACAAGCCGCTGATCATGTGGACTGTCCGGAATGTACGATAATCAGGTTTTTGTGTTACATAATGGACTGAAATCTCCTTGGATAAACTATAGGATACTTCGAAAGAGCCAAGGGAGAATTTATTCCTTGCCGAATTATATATGATCCATTAAATACGTGGCCGAACAGTATGCAAATATCAATGATAAGCGAAACTAAACTAAACGCTGACTTCGGACATGTCTAGACTAATTGCGCCACCAACAGCCAGGTGAAGATGGTGAAGTGGGTGGTGCAGAGGTGTGTGTAACAAGAGTATGAGGTCCTGGTTTCGAGTCTACATTTGCATCGGGCTGTTGGTGTTACAACGACTTCTCCATGATTATTCCGTTCTTGAAGTCGAGAATAAGTTATAGACATCTCTCTCCTCCCCAAGTTTCCTAGCACTGACGTCCCGTCCCAAAGATGGTTTCGTCTCCACCCATCTTTTTTTTCTTGCTCACATGAAGGTATCAGCAACTAATGAGTTATTTTTCTCCAAAATATTAATATTTTATTTTCTACTCTCGATGACAAAAGGAAAGTTTATGAAAGATTGACGTGAATATAAAGATAAGAATAAATATTCTTCAAGTACTTTTACCTATCAAATGTATGATGCATTACCAATATTAAACCGAGCGAAAAATATTTGTTTATTTGATCTTGATACCTAGCAAGCGCCGAATGTTCATTTCCTTGCTCTGTGAACATAACTGCACAAGCATTCTCCCCATAGAGGTGAAGGGTTGTCTCGATACTGACGAATGCCTTTCTCTGGATTGCAATTCTCTCAAACCATTTTGCAGCAATTCTTTCCTTTTATTTGCAGTCACGATGTTGAAAAATAAGAGAGGAATATTAGAGTTAACATCTAGAAATCACCTGGGCAACCTTTCGTAGTGGAGCATTGGCAGTTATACTGAAAGTGAATTGGTAAAGGTGATTCTTTTTATTAAAACAGTAATTTGGTTGTATGAATATTTCCCTGCTATTTTCCAATACATAACACTTACTATCTCAAATTTAGATTTTGTTTTAATTAAATCTTTAGGTATTATTTGTGAATTTCTCGCTCGATAACATGCATTCATTCTCAGTGATCATGGAGTTGTCAAATCTTCGGGAATGAAAAATTGAGATATATTCTTTTCACGTAGTGTATGTGTAATGTATTTCATTTGTTAAGTTTCATCAAAATGCATTTAGTAAGAAAGTACGAATAACTTAAGAATACGAATGTAAAAATCGATAAATTTAACTATTTTGGGATCTGTTCATAAGTTGTCCGAAAATTCTCTCAAAATTTGATCAGGCCAAATCGTGTGAAAGATGTGGAAGTACAAATAAAGTAGTAAATATTGAATTTTGAGGGAGAAGATATTTATACATTTTGCACCCCATTTCTCGCCGAGTGGATGGCTCCGACGACTAATCTCTTCGTTCTCCACATCCGTTATTGCTTATCAATGGGGGGTCCTCGCCACCTCCTGCCACCTACTTAGCGCCTTAACAATAGAAATCGATTAGCTACAGTCGATTATCACACAAAGCAGCTCCGGTTTCGAGATAATGTTGACCGCTTAACCCCCGTCTTGTATGGTGGTCTCTAGCATGTGGAAGATGTAGGTATATTTCTTTTGTTTCTCGGAACCCTTCTTCTTTTCTATTGTTTTTTCTACAGCTATTAATGAGAGGATTTGGAACTCTACGCGATGCTGGTTCAGATCCTGTGCGGGTGTTCATTCTGTGGTGCATCCTCCTGCATGAAATTCAGACACATACTCTACATTTTGCTGCTTGTGCTGAAGATAACAGGTGTTTAAGAATGAAAATTAATTTACAATTGCAGCGTCTAATGTAGAAAAAACCTTCGTCTGTACGTAAAAAAGTAGAGGCTTGTAATTTGTTTAAGTACTATTTTGTCTTCATACGTTTGCAATTCAAAGAGTTTTGAACATCTTGTGGTGTATGCGGGTAACCCCAAACGCCGGGAAGGAGTGTAAATGTTTAAACTGATGAGGAGGAAGTAACATTTAATGAATATTCGGAAGGAAAAGAGTAATATAGAGGAGAATAGATCCGTACAAACGCCTGGAATGACTCTATGGGGAACAGGGTTAATTAGAGAAAATAAATCTTGTAAATCTTGTAATCCCAAACGCACCTGTGAGATGATTTTACTAGGGAATTGGAATGAGGATGATTTGAAGAGTGTGTATGATGATATAAAAACGTAGAAATAAAAGTCGGAGATTAAAATTTAAAAATATGTTACTAACTAAGTTATGGAAATAATCTAATAACTTTGTTTACTGTATTATATAATATATTATGGTTGCAATGAAGTAGGTGTATGATTTCGTGTGCTGTTTTTTCGTTCCATATTTTGCTTCAGTTTGGCGTAGGTATTACGGGGAGTTTATTTAAATTATGCTGTTCGAAATGTTTACAAATATAGAATATCCTCTAGATTATGTGTATTGCTCTGCAAATATCTCATTCAGCGCTCTGGGTCATTAATGTCACGTATAAAGGATGGAATGTAAATTTCTATATTTCGTGTTGCATAATTCACTTGTAAGCGTCCAGTGTTGAGAGCTACACAAAGGAGTGAATGTATATCATTCCTGTGCATAAGTTCGTCATATTTGGATACAACAACTTCGTTTAAATGATGTGGTGTTTTAAAAGCAGCATCGCAGATATATAAAAATAACACACCAATTTATTGAATTCTACATACGCATGGAGCTTAAGTTATACTCCACGCTCGGGACAAATCAGGTGAGCAACAAACATAAGGAAAATTGGTAATTTAGAAAACCTTTTTCAAATTACCTTCAAAATTTCTTTGGACTTCCATTAAAACGTTTCAATTCAAAATAACATGTTTTACGCATGCCGTCCTGTCGATAACTCAACATAAATTTAAAACCATATTATATTCATGTTGGTTCCTTGTTTAGGAGATAACATTTACTAGGCAGTGCTATCGGTTGAAGTACTAATTAAGATTGATCTGATCCATAATTATTAATAAGGGCTCTAATGACCTTGATGTTGGCGAGCCATAAAGCTCCAATTAAAAAACAATTAATTATGTATATTCTTGGGTGCTTAATTGAAATTAACTACATTATTTAATTCACAATTACGGCATTCATGGTTATTAGTACTTCCAAGAATTACTCAAATTTCACCTTCTACACCATCCACTACACTGAACTCCCTAATTCATGACCGATGCTACTAACCTGTTGGGGCGGGGGCAGTGGTAGCGCGACGATGTGTCAGGGCGCGAAGCCTGATCCCTGAGGAACAGCCATGCTGCGACGTCGCACCAGGGAAACACGGACTAACGTTCCAATGCCGCGCTCTAATTACCATCAGTGGGAGACGTGGGTGGAGAAGGAGACGGGGGTGGAGACGCCGTGCAAACAGCTGCACGCGGCTCCGCTATCGACCCGCCCTCCGCCGGCGCGACTCCAGGACCGTTACCTGTGTCGCAAACTCGGCCTGCAGCCAGCTTCTCCGAGTCTGATATTGGGAACTGTTAAGGATTTACGGCGATGGCAATGATCGGCAAGGATCCGGGTAATGGTTTATGGACATTACTGATGGGTAATGAGAAAGAACGATATAAGATTATTTTTGGATTTTGTTCGTAATTTTTGTGTTTAGCGCATCGTCCTATATTTTTAATAGATTCGCGTCATTATTTATATATAATGACGCGAATATTTATAAACCAGCCGCGAACTCGCTTTGTCCACCATTGCTTTATATCTTTGCACAATTTATATTTTGATCACACGGGGTTAGACTCAGCGTTACCGGAGGTGGATGACGACTACGGGTCCCACTTTCTTTCTCTTCTTTTCCTTTTACCCCCAAAAATGTGTAGGGGATAAATAGTTTCAAGATTAATGAACAAAATTAATGATACAATTGTAATTATTTTTTCGTGAATATTATATTCATTGTACCTGACTTGTGAAGTAAAATTTTCAAATAATGAATTAATTTTTCATGATGTTATCAGATAAATTGTTGTTTCATTAACAATAGTATTTGATGGAATAGTTGAGCAGAAGGACGTATTCCGTCGCAAAGATTCTCGGGGTTACCTGATGCTTGATATCTGAGCCGTCTTTCGAATCCCCTCATCTACTGCCTCAGGCGCGCGGACACCGCTCTAGCAAAACCAGCGCCGACGCCGTATCGAGCGCTCGCGGCAGCAGGCCGTCGGAGGCGGCGTCGCCTGGCGGCGGCCGTGCGCGCGCCGCGGGCGAGACTGCGATACGCGCCTGCCACCTGGCGCCCACCGCTCGAACTGCCAGTGCCGCCGCCTCGGTCGCCCCCTCTCCGCGAATTCACGCATGGTGCTCTCTGCGCGTGCGCTGGAGATTGATGAAGACGGCGCGGGTAATTTTGTCACAAACAAGAATTCTCTTGAAATATTTTATTTGTTTTGTGATCAGTGGTTTAGGTAATCAATCAAGATTTATTATAGTTGTGAGAAGAATTATATAAAATTTCTTAAATTATTTTGTGGTCATAATTCGGAGTGAATTCGGTCAAATTAGAGGATGACATAGAAGACCTAATGTCGACATCACTAAATAACATTTAAAAAAAGGCGGGAGATAATACAAACAAATTTGGATAGAAGAACTACACGAAACAGAAAAATGTGAAGTAGTTTGATAGCAGCGCAGTTGTCGGAGTGGTAGCGGTGGCGGCGATGCGATGGCGGCGACGGCGGTAGCAACCGCAGCGCGGCATCTCAATGTGGACCTCCGAGGGAATTTAAACAAATGGGCCCGTCTTGCACGTCACATTACAGCGACAGCT
Source organism: Laupala kohalensis (assembly GCA_002313205.1). Lineage (NCBI taxonomy): Eukaryota > Metazoa > Arthropoda > Insecta > Orthoptera > Trigonidiidae > Laupala > Laupala kohalensis. Next base: position 3,993,511 of record NNCF01127530.1, on the reverse strand, counting down.
ACACGTGTCTCGCCGAAAGAAAAAAAAAACGAGTGGATGGTGCGTTTCTACGGAATGGGAAATGCGCGGAGCGATGCATGCGGAGGTGACGCGAAAGAGAGGGAGAGAGACAGTGACGTGACGGAACGCGCTGGCTATCAGGGTGGTGAGGCGCAGCATCGCGTTGGGGGTTCCCCTTCTGGGAATTGCTGCTTCTTATGCCAAAATGTTTAAATAGCTTGGCAAAAAGTATTTCGTTACTGGACTTGATGCAGATGTACAGTTAAGAAGTGTTTTAAACATCTGCTTTGTGCGTCTGTAGATTGATTTATACTCTCGTGTACGGCTAAATCTATATTTCCTGGAATTGTTATCTTTATGCGGGATTTCTTGATTACTAAAAGGAAACAGTTAAGTCAATATTTTATTAAATACTTCGAAACATATTTTGAAAGAAAATGTATTAAAATATTCAACTATCTAATTTCTTGAGAAGAATAGTACAGCTGTTTTGTGCGAATATAAAAGGTGGTATTTTTCCTTTCCGAAAGAGTTTTTGAATAGCACGAATATTTTTCATTTTTTACAATTTATTACGAAAATGAAGGGAAACACATATTTCTCTTTTTTTTAGAAACAGAATCATGAAGTGGAATATATTTGATGGAGAATATATAAAGAAGTAAAGAAATGCCTGAAACAAAATTTGAAACAAGAAGTTTTGCATATAAAAAACACTCCGTGATTTTATCGAAACGTTTTGTCCACGAAGTGATAAATTACTGAAGGAGCTTCGAATTATGCTTCTACTGGCAATTCCCTGCAACACCTGCAGTTTTGTGAACTCTTGTGCGCCAACGCACACTCCCTTGTGATTGCGAGTGATTTACACCATAATAGAACGACTGGGAGTGAACGATTTGTCAAATGACTCGACGAACCGACTCCTATTGTTCCGTTTTCTCTCCTCCTTCAGGCACTGATCTACGAGTATGATTTACTAAGATTCTCGTACCCATCGTCCCTCTAGTGTTCCTATCCTCCCCCGCATCGAAGTCCATTTTCAGACTTGCGATGGGTTCGCATAAAGCTCACCGCCAAGTTGCACAATAAGTCGCAATCTCGTGCGTTTAAACCGTAGTGCTGTTACTCCCGATTCCCATCTTCGATAACACCCTCTCTCTCACTCTCACATCCTCCAGGGTCCAGAAAGCCCGTCGCGTAGTCCACGGTGGCAGCGAGAGAACGTAGAGTGAGAGAGAAAATAAACTCTGAGAGCCCTCTTGGCGATTCTATTTATCTTGGACGTTGCCGCCGACGCGTCCGCCGCCCCGCGTCGCTCCGTTCGCCGAGAGCCGCACCAATGATTTATCGATTGAAGAGCGCAGCTCGCGAGAATGAATCGATCCCGCATGCCTCTGCGAAGACAAAGGGTCACCTCCCCTCGCGTCCAGCCACCCCCTCTGGTCCCGCTGTTGCATCGGATGGTTCTGCATGAAGAAAGTATTACGAGTGGAGTAAATACGAAAGCAATTGAATTGACGAAAAAAAACACATTAGGTATACAATATTCGTTTATGTTCATGTGTTGAAGACCGAATATAACAATCTCAAAAATACGAGATTGGGGATAAATTTCAATATCATAAAGAAGACCTATTCCTATTGACGTTCCTAGTTATGTTTCACCCCCTGTACTAGTAGCAATTTCATTGATATGAATATTATGCGCAATGTTGCAACCCGAACAAAATAAGTACGCCTCGCTTCCAATCTTCTACCATCGATAGATTTGTAATATCCATCCCACTACCTGGGTTTATTTTTCCAAGCCTCTCACATTAAAGTGAATAAACCTTTATTCACGGATTCCTCAACCTTTCCAACATTCTCTACTCTTAGACCCTCTACTTGAGGGAGATGGGGTATTCTAAACGCACCCATGCACCACGCTGCTTCGCCCCTTTGGTCCGCGATCCGCGCCACCTAATGGAACGGAGATGCTCTTTTGTTACACTCAATTTGTCGGCCATTTTGAGTCGGCGATTTCAGTGTCAAGCACCGTGTTAATGGAGGCTCATTAGCTTCGCTACAGCTCTCACCACGAACGTTGGCTTCTCGGAGGGTTACTCCTGTCGACTTAAGAGGCTGGGGAACTTGAAGGTTTGGAACTCTTCACTCGTATACAGTGTTAAAATTATTATTGTTCACAAGAAGTAATAGAATGTTCATTTCTTCTTAAAGAATATCATGTTTCTTTCGATGTAATATTTTTTAAAATCATGTCAACGTACGACTTCACAAATTGCATTCCCTCGAGTGTATGTAGACACTTCCATTAGATTATATTCTTGCTACGATTGTTTTTCATGTTTGTGAATCGTTATCGCTTTCAAAAATGTCTCGTGGATCAAGATAGTGCACATACACAGGATGATACAACCACAAAAATCATTGTGTTTGCTAGGGGTACCATAATTCGGCAACTTGTAAACAGTAATTTTTAAGTTAAAACATAGTATTTATTTTTCTACAATTGGATTTGTATGTCTTCATTGGATTTGTATGTCTTCATTTCTTTACGTCACCATTTTGTATATATAGATACACAATGAAATAAAGTAACGTATTTCGAAGAAAAAAAAATCACAGTTGTTGAGACTACTGTTTATTAAAACTCAATAGATCACTATGGCACTTGTACTTAACATATGATTATGGTCCAAATACCGTCAAGATTCCGCGATTACTAAACACCTCCCAGAAATAAAGCATCAGATAACAAAGACTACCGTCTGGTCTTTGCACCCAATGTACTTCGTTCTTTAATAAGCACTGCGTCTTCTTTCGACTGGGCCGCCACTGCAGGGGGCATTGGATGTAGCGGAGGTGCGCGGACGCGTTCCTGTTTCTGTTAGCGAGACGTCAGAGCAACGAGCGAAGGTTCCCTGCGCGAGAGACGGCGTCCGCGGCGGCGGCGGCGGCGGCGGCGGCGGCGGCGGCTGCTGCTGCTGCTGCTGCTGCTGCTGCTGCTGCTGCTGCTGCTGCTGCTGCTGCTGCTGCTGCTCCTGCTGCTGCTGAAGCGAAAGCGGCGTGGCAGCGGAGTCAGTAGCCGCGATTCAGTCAACGATAGCACGCCCGGAACGTGACCTTGTGTAAACTGACGTTGCCACGAAGAGGGGTGATTAAAATTCCTCGAATTACTCTGGGTCCCGGAGCACTAGATGGATAGGATGTTAAGTTAGTGACATTTATTCATTACGTTGTTGATTCGAGGTTGACACTACTTGAATACGTTTGAAAGTTTGGACGTACAACACGTATTGTTACGAGGAATCTTTTTATTCTAAGGTACACTTATAAAGTACCTGCTTTAAATACTTATTTATACACAATTTATGAAGTGGACAAAGGTCAAGTGGTATATTTATCTTATATCCTTTAAGAAAACCTCATTGATCCTCAATCACAACACCCTTCCTCATCTTCCTCATTGTATAGTTAAGAAGAATAATTATCTACACCACGAAAATCTTTTAAGAAGGAGTACGGATCATGTCGTGTTGGAATAATGAGGGTGGTCACGCTTCCCTGCTGTTGTCATATCGTGACTGTCGCTGAAACGTCCCAAAGGGCCCAAAGGATCCCTGCGGAGATCTCTTTGCCCCGTCTCCCTTCAGTCTGCTTCCTCGCTGCACCCGCGCCTCACACGGCTAGTTCGCTATTTGCATATGAATAACACACACGCTGCCCGGGAAACCTGATCCCCGTTGTTCCGAAGCGCAACGACGCGGATGCTTCCACCTCGTCTGATCCGGCTCGCAGCAGAGACGGACTCTCATGTTTTCAGCACCGACGATACTTAAGAGTGCTTTCAAAACTTACTTAGCTATAATAATAAGCCACTTATTTGGACAGCGGGAGGGCGAGTAGACTGATTGTCGGGAGGCGGAGGGGAGGCTGTATTCGTGGGCGCCAAGACACGAGAAGTGAGAGAGATGGGGATAGGAGAGATCCTTGAGGGTTGCCATGTTGAGAGACCAAAGGTCCCTGGCCGGGGAGGAAAGAAAATTATGTAAAACTTAGTTACCACTCGCTGAGCGGCAGCCCCCCTGTCGGGACGTTATAAAGTTTTTGAAAGCAGGGTGGGCGCAGGATCATTGCCACTAATATGTCCATAATCACTTCATCCATCACTGAAGAACGAGCAACTAGCTCGGGGCGCTAGTGTGGAGTCTCCCCGCATTTCCCGGGTGGTTAATTCATTAAGATGCCGGCGCCCTTTCCCCTCCCCGCTCCCAGTGTTTCCCCGAGGGTGTGGCTATCCTCCGACTACTCCCTTGTCCCGTACCTGACACTCGTCTCGCGCACAAAATTGAAATCTGAAACCGCGATCCTACTCTCATTTATCAGCTACCTTTTGTGTAACACGCGCGTCAGTGGTCGTGTGTTATGTATTTTGCTTTAATGAGCTCCTGCTCCCGAGAGAGAGCGAAGGAAAATTAGAGACGGACAGCGACGGCAGCTGGAGGAAAGATGAGGTGACGCGCTCGTTAATGACGTACGTCAGCTTTTGAAGCTTCTGCGTTTAGGTCGTGTGTCTTGGGAGTAACATAACCAATTGCGAAATAGTTAAAAGCATTGGGCGGATGTGCGGACGGTTTTCGAGATCACGACGCAGTTGTTATGGCGATGGTTTTAGTTTTTACCAGCTGTTGCCGAGTTGCAGGAGGTGGTCGAAGTTGGATGGTCACGAACGGGAACGAAGGGAAATTAGGTGGTTGTATATGATTGACAAGGGAAATTAGAGTTTGTAATTTTGTCGCTTCCAGTCATAATATATTTGCTTCAATGATTTGCGTAAATAGTTAGTATTTATTATTCAGGAACATTAGGGATGTGTGATTATTCCATTTAAATTTGTGTGAATATATTTTTAACCTTAAATTTCTTTCTTTGTCATTTTAAAAATTTTAAAATAATACATTTCGTGAAAAAAAAAATTGTTTCATCAATCAATTGCATTGTTTCGTCAATCAAATAATGTCTTCGGGTTCCAAATCATCATTGCCTTTTATAATCTTAAATTAATGAAATATTTCGAATTATAAATGTTGTAGAACCCTTCCCTTATGGTTCAAGAATTGCTCGTGTATGACATGAAACCAATGACATGAGTAGTAGCACGTCGTGATTTTGATATGTGGGACCACCGAGACGCTCTCCCAGCATATCTGTGATCACTATCTTCTTTGTTCGTGAACAACAGGCGTACGGATATCTCATTCTTTTGAGCTGATCTATTAATTTTTAGATCGATAACAACTGCACGGAAAAGTAATTGGTTCCTTACTTTTCTGCTCCTATATGTTTTGCCTCCGGATACATTACTCGTAAGCAGCGAGTAGTGAAAAATGGCCCGGAAATGGAGGCGGTGAATCTACACTTCGATGATTGAAGAACTACCAGAACATCTATTATGTGAAGTTGCTAGAGATTAACTTTATCCTCCGTAAGGGTATCGAAAATTACTTTTTTCTTTAAAATCATTAACTATATGTTCTTTTTAAACAAATGTTGCAAATTTTGAGTATTAGTAAAGAAACGAAAAAAACGCTGTTTTTCGGGGGAATTTACTGTTTGCATCCATTGCTTTTCAGTTTTGTTTGTTTGACTCAATATCGTTTAAAATATATACTTTTCCTTTTTTGATTTTTATAGACAAGTACTAGGAATAAGAAGTTTAGAAAGTTAGAATTTAGATTGACTAGGACTTCAGGATGAAAACTTTTTACAACATTCTCTACACGGCCAATATTATTAGATATTATCAATATGGACAGTAATTTTCAACTGCAAAAGAGGAGCTGAGAGATCGTCAACTGCCAATTGCTGTGCCTTTCTGATTTTATACGAATTAGAAAATAGATAATACAATGTATGTAATTTGTACAATAATACAATGTATATAATTTATATGGACAATACAATGATTGTATGTAATTTTAAAGACTTTCATAACATCTTTACATTTACATCACTGTGCAACTGGTAAAAATATATTTTTAGTTGGTATTCACACTTTTGGGGGTACACCTTTGTCTTCAGTATCTAATATGATTGCTCTCTAAATACAATGTGTCTTGAGTCGTTGACATGGATCATGGAACTTGTGATAATTCAGTTTTAAATTTTTCCTGTTCGAATTTGGAGGTCCCTTTGGTGCTCCGATGTCACGGGGCCTCCCCGTAATTATAACATTGCAAATTGCTGAAGTCAATAATAATAATAATAATAATAATTGTTTGTTTATTAAATTCTCAGCTTTACATACATATTAAATTCTCGGCTCATACATAAAATTCGTTAACATTTCTTTAAAATTAGCGGTCACGCATTTCGCCTTCATGTAAATTTATACCATTGTAAACAATGAAATAAGAAAAATGTAGACCAAAAACCATCAAAAGTAATCATTTAAAGTAAATGAGTAATGAAAAAGATTATAATTCATGGAAAGATGAATGAAACCAATTATAGCTTTGTATTTTTTTTTCTGTTCCTCATGCAGGTAATTCAATGAATAGAGCTATATTTTTTAATAACTTTTTTTGTCCCTTTGCTGTTCCAGCTCAATTAGTATCTATTTTTGCTCGTCTAGTTTATTTTCCTCTTTGCCAAAAAAAAATTTTTTTTAGAAATGCTTAAATATAAGGAGTTAAGACCAAATAATCTTTATCATGAACGGTGAACATTAGGAACGATATTTATAAAAACACAAAAAGGTTAAATTTACGTACAGACTCGGAAATATATCGACGTACAAATCCATTTTTAAACGTGTTTGTGTGATTCCTGCTTCTTTGTAAACATATTTTGTGCTAACAGGCACATTATTTCCTGGTTGTTTGTTATGTTTATATATGTTGTTACTATTTGTTACAACTGATGAAGGCCCAAATATGGCATGAAACATTGTGCGAAAGAAAATATCACAAAAATGTACATATTAAAAAAAATCTTATTGTGAGTTTTCCAATTGAGGTCGCATGATATGTAACTAGTGTAATAGTAAAATGAATAAATCTCTAATTCGTCGATTTTTTATTTGTGCAGGTGAACCGACCGCTCACGATGAAGAAAGAGGGTATCCAAACGCGTAATCGCAAACTCTCCTCCAAGTCGAAGAAGAAGAAAGGCGGCGGCCCTTGCCTATCGCTGGGTGGTGTCATGTCCGATATGATGAAGCCACTGGACCCCACAGGCAAGGCCGGCGGAGGCGGTTTCGGTGGCGCAGGGGGCTTCGGAGCACCCATGGGTGCGGGCGGGAACGCGGCCGCCGTGCATCCACACCTCAATCCGGCGCTGCATCCGCACCACGCAGCCATGTCGCATTACATGTATCACAACACCAACATGCATCACCACCATCATCACCAAGGGTTCATGAACCCTGCGGGACCCGGCCCGGTAGCACCCGGTCCACCTCCGCACCCTGGGATGCATCCACATCACATGTCGTCGCTGTCTGCGCTGGGGTCCGGCGGACTTGGGCTCGGCGCTGCTTCCAACGGCATGGTGAGTACTCTGGGCTCGTGGGGTACAGTTTCACGAATTTTAGACAAACTCCAGTTTATTAATCGATACAATTATGAATGATTGTTTATTTGTATTAATGATGCTACTAAGGAGCAAGCACATTATTAGCAATAAATTCGATTCTACTCGTATTATGTTCATGCAAAAAAAACGCAGTTAATAATGTGTTATTTACTTATTAATAATTTCAAAATCCAACTAGAAAATGTGTTTGATTATTTTGGCATAAATTTTTACGATCATTATTATAGAAATTATAATTATAGAACAAGTGTTCAATTTAGCGTTGAAGTAAGAATAAATAGACACGCATATTGGGATTAGTTAAAAATTTCAAAATGATCTTGAAATTGATGTACAAAAATGTGGCACAAATGTTCATTTTACTGATTATTTTATAGATATTTCTATAAAACAATAGTTTGTTTTCAAAGAGGCAAAAATAATAATTTAAATTCAATTGAATGGAGCAAAAATGTATAATAAGTTTTCTTAATGTTCAAATTTTACGATATTGTTTTGTTTAGTTATACTTACCACGAAAGTTAGAATTAAAAATGATAACGAATGAACCCTTCTCATTAAGAAAAGCTATAACAACTTTATTTGAATTCCCGGTCATGTGTAGAAGAATCGGCTATTACCTATTTTGTTTCACAAAGTTACGACGACAATAAATGTACTCTTCGCGCACGAGATCCATAAGTCTCGCGTTATCGCTGCTGCACTACGTCAAAGAGAAAACACTTCCTCGTAAGAAACAAGTTCTGCCATAGCGTTCTTGTGGTCTAATGACGGCCTCATAATACGTCACCCGATATGATGTATCCTTCCGCTACTCTGTACGTCTCCCGCCCGTTATATTTCCAGCGGGTCGTAAAGTTTCGCACGTTGTCCGCCGTTCTTGAGAATGGCCCCTCGCCGCATTAGTGTTTCCCAGAGTACCCCCGCACTTGCCACTCCGTTCAGGAGGTGGACGCCCTGCCGTTTCCATTCCAACGATATTTCATTAGGTGTAATATAGTAGAAGTTCCTACAGACACCACGGTCTAGTATTTCGACTGCCGCTCTTGTTTCTGTTCTCTAGCTTTCACTGGGAAAGAAACTCTATTGTAAGCCCTTTGAATTACAGCAAGTTACAGTCATAACTTACAGCTTATCTCATGTTTCTTTGAATCTTGAACTCAACTTTAAATCTTGTTTAATCTCGTCATCAGTGATCCGTTTAACCTAGTATATGCTCGTATCATTAAAATTAACTAATTTCATACATTAAGGACATAATTACAAAATACTTCTTATAACTGAGAATACCTTCTAATATTTGAGATATAACTTATTAACTAACCACCAAGACAGGAGTTATGCGGTCAGAAACTGAATTACTCTTCTCTTAGTAAATATATTGTGCAAGAAGTATTGTATTCCTTGCCTTGATACTCAATATCAGTTGTATTCGAAAATTGACGAATAATGATGTCCCAATACAACAATTAAACCATTAATAAAAAAAATTAGATGTGCAAGATGTCTTACACTTTATTCTGCTGCAAACGTTCCATGTGTGAAAACTTAACTGGAAGTGCAAGAGATCACATATTCAGCGACGGTATATTTCATTTGTATAAATTTATGCAGATTCATGTGATGTTCAGATCATTGACGAAAACAAGTCTTTAAAAGGAAGCCTCACGATAATATATTTACGCGTTCCCCCTTTGAGTTGAATGGTGCTCCACCATTTCCTGAAAATGTCGTGTCTAGCGAAGTGACTAGATCTGGCAAGGGCAGGAGGGCTACGGTCGCAGTAGCGTTCTCGCGATATGCTAATTGCGCGGACGGTCACGCGCACGGCGCGTTGGCTGTTAATTTATTAACGCGGCGCCCGTTAATTAAGCGCGGAAGTGCGGCGCAATTTTTTTTTTTTTTTTTTGGACCGCTCCGTATTTATTATTTGGGCGCGGGGTCACCTCTTACCCGAGGGAATGCACCTCGTTAGGTAGCGTGATTTCCATGCCAGGAAGCTAAACCAGCGATACGAGTGATGGACTGTGTCCAAGACGTATTGAACGAGGGATGAATATCATCATGGACTGGATGTAAATCCACGATAGAAACAATCATAAGAAACTTTACGATGTTTTGAGATGAATAATGCCAATAATAAACACTGCTTACTGTTAAACAGTGTTTGTGCGAATTATTATTCGTTAATATATATTGTACCAGTAGAAAATATAAATCACCAAGTCATACAAAATGATCGATTAATAAAATGCCATTAGATAATTAATAAAACTATATTTTTTATAACAATAGAATTATTTTTCAATCTAAATGTTTTTTGCATCAAAATCAAAGATTTTTTTTTCTCTTGCAGACGAGCTGGCGGTCGGAGTACACGTGATAACTTTCGGCTCCCGGCGAAGACGCCTTCCTTGACGCCATGTTGGTGACGGGTACGACGACGGCACCCAGGGCGGAGCTCGAGTTGGCGACGACGATGGGGGCGATGTGGGAGGCGTGAAACCACTCACACCCACCTACATCCACCAGGAGGCTGAACGCTACATCCATCCGCCCCTTTTTGGACCATGATGCATCCGTACGGGAATTCCCTTTCGGATACGCAATGGACAGGAACATCACGACGGTTTGCTGTGTGGCGTGCTCTTGAACGGTGGCTGCGATACCATGATGTTAAAACGTGAAAGGTTGCAACTATGTTTTACAGTTTGATTCTGCCTCGTATTTGTCATCTTGTACTGCTAAAAGATACCTGAATAGCAACTCCATCACCTTCTGGAAATTCTGCGTTAGTCGAATCATTTACCAATGGACTCGAAAATTTGAGCAGACGAGTGTAACAGTGCAATTCATGCAAAAGAAATGAAGCACTTAGCAATAGTTCACTAACTTCGCGAATGAATTTTCCGCACGTGTTGTTGCGAGTGAACAGATCAAACGCTTGGATCCAATGCCACACAGCGTGGCGAGGCCAGCGGAAGCTGAATAGCGATGCATATCCGATTCGCGCATTGAGCAAGCAACCCTCGGAAACCAGCTGTGTGATGGATCAGCAGCCACCACTCCAGCGTCATAATGCACCAATACGCCAGCACCGGACGTTCGACCGCCGGATCGCCGAATCAAGTGGCCAACCGCGGGCGTCGAATACCGGATAAGCGGACGTCCAGTCAACCCGGTTGATAAGAGCGAGCGAGCGAGCGCGCCCGTGGAAACTGTACGAGCGCAAACACGTTGTATTCGGATGTCCCCTTTCTCCTCGTCGACTCAATTACCCCGTTTCCCCGTTCCGTGTACCTCACCGCCCGTGGACTGCCTGTGACAGACATTGTGTGCCGTCGAACATACAGACTCTTGATTCTAGAGAGCGTTAGATAAACGTTGCGACTACTCTTGCCTACTCACTGGGTAGGATCGGAGCCTACTAGTCTGTACACCCTGGCCGAGGCCGCACCGCGTCCCTGGACACCCCTCGTTTCGTCTCCTGTAAAAATAGACGCAAGTACAAAAAAGACTAAATCGAGGGATGACGATAATCGAGAATCTTCGAACAAATAAATGTAGTGTGGTTTATTGTAAATCTGATTTTTTTCCCACTGTAATTTCATCTTTCGTCTGATGTTCAAGAGTTTCAGGAATTTGCGTCGAAATAGTGTTGAAAATCAGTATGTTCTTGTCAGTAAAGAACTTCCTGCTACCAAGCGATTGGTTTTCATATATAAACTATATGACGATGAAGAACAAACAGTATTGGCATTAGGTATCTATTTGGTTTTCAGTGGAAGTTGAAATGCAACTGCCTAGATTGTTATAGATTTAACAAAGCAAGTGTGTTCTCCTGTTGTCGCTCAGAAAGTTTTGCGTCACATGTTCTTTCAAGCAATTGTTCGCACTCACGCATGGTTCCAGTTAATTCAAACCTTCTTTGTTTATACAACGTTGTAAAATAAAGGTAAAACTGATGTCTTTTTCAAACAGTCTAAATGTTTAAAAGATATGTAAACTTGTGTGTAACCTCGGAGTTAAAGCAACGTTAAAAATAATTTATGGTCTATGAAATGCTAATTTCTATGATCGATGGCGAAGTACACATAAATCAGTATTTTCTTGCATCTGGAGAAATTAGAGTATTTGTTATTTATTTTAAATCGACACTTTTTGAGAAGCCAAGCCTGAATGTTGGGTCTTACTTAATGGTCATACGCCACCAAGAGCTGCCGGAGATTTTTTTTCGATAAGCAGAGAAGTCTAGTTTGAATAATCATAGAAGATAGAATGGGACTCTTCTGTTGTCTCCTTCTCGATTCTAGAATACAGAGAAATCGGGTTCGCAGGATTCGCAGATGAGGAGAAAGTTAATACCACACTATTAAAAGAAAATATTACACTTTTGTTTTCTTATTATTAAAGTAATATTTATTGAATCCAAAGGACTGATTCTGATACACTTGTTTAACTGTTACAAAGAACTATATATTTATATTGGTGAAACTTATTTTCATGAGGTTGTTCTTTAAAAATGTGACAATGTCACTTAACAATACGCCTCTTTATTGAGTTATTTAATAGTTTCAATCTCTATGAAATGTTCACCAAATCCTTTATATTTTACTAATTTATAAAGTCTTAAACTTTTGGATTCTGAATAAAATGATCCAGAAGACTGATGCCTGTGGAATTGTTCCTTTTAATTTTCTTGTAGTGATATAAGAGTCATTCTTTCACTTGGTCTGGGATTAGGAGAATCTATCTGGACCGAAAAGTGTGATAAACTATGAGCTATTCCTATTTAGAGTTGGAATTGTTTTGTTAATAAATTCAGGAGTAGGTTTTAATGTATATTTTCATGACCCAAATATAACTGGGTTATAGGACTAGTCTGTACAGATATTTGTAGTCTGAACAATTTTTGAATTATGATTGCATTGATGTACTTGTAGTAGCTACAATGTTACTTGAAATGATGGAATTTAGGTTTGCTCGAACGCGTGAAAGGTAGCTCTTGTGCGTGTATGACTGCTAAGAGAAAATGGAGTTTCTAAACATACATTTAAATGTTGTGTTGTTGGCAAATGCAGAAGTGTTGTTTTTTGAGTGTGGAAAGTGTGTATAGAAAGCTCTGTAAAAACAAGTAACAAATGGAAAAAATATTATGCAGTTTTGTGGTTACAACAGAAGTACACAACCACCAATAAGAAAGACTGGAGTGTATGTTCTGTCAAATAAGCACTTAGGATGATTTATTGTCAAATTTCACCAAAAAGTATCTATAAAAATCATTTGTGTATATGCCAAAAATTATATATAAATATATATATTCCACAACCTTTAATGTCAATGTTTTAAATAAGTAAAATTATAAATACCTACATCACATTGTTTTTTATTTAAAAAGACCATTCTATATGTAGCTCTGTATATAATTCAACTTTATGTAAAATTGCATAAATCGAAATGAACCATATATCTGTGGTTTTCATTAACCTTCCTCCTTCCAACAAACACCCATCAAAGCAAATCCAACAAGAAAATATAATGAAGTCATTGCCTAATTGAATTCATAGTCTTCCTCCAATTTCAATCTCATTTCTTCACACTTAATGAATGGTTAATTATTTTTGAACGATTTGTGTTACCTTCTCTACAAAGTATTACAGTCATAAGTAAATGATACAATGATAAAATAACGAGTAAGAATCTAAAATCAATTCTTTACAACAAAAATTGCTAGTAAAATTATGAGAAATGTTCAGAATATTTGTTTTTGACGTAAAAAAATTCAATCGTTTCTTACTCGCAGATTCAAATATTAAGCACATTTGATAACTTACTTCCGTAGAGGGTTGAATGAAGAGAGCATAATGTACTGAATTTAAGATAAGAAGGTAATTTTAATTCTTCATAACCACATCAATGAGTATTTTGAGAAAAATGAAAATTCATTTAATGCGCACCTTGTCATGTGCAAATAGCGCACTAGTTTTGTTTGGCGCAGACAAGATGAACGAGTTGACAATGTATCCCGTTCGTAACCTTTCGCCTCATTTGTGTTGTGTCTACTGTAGTGCGCGGAAGTGATCATGATTTGCGATCAAGAAGAGGTGGACATTCTTCGAGTGTTTTTCAACTGCATAATCGTTGCGGTGCTGGTTACAGTAAGTACGAATTATTTTTTCATTAAAGTATGTGCTTCTTTAATGCACAGAATGCGTATTAATATGGATAGTCCTTTGCTGTTAAATATTCTTGGTTGTCTTGGAGTTGCACATTGCTGACCAATGTCAATTATGCATTTGGTGGCGTGAAAGCATTTATTCATGTTCTATCGTCTAAGACTTGCACTTCTATGTAATATATTTCGTAGCACATAACACCTTAAAAAGTTGTACTCACGATAATCGTTTGTTTCACTTTATCTGTCACTAGAGAACAGCGTTACTCAAATCTCATAGACCATTTCGCAGACAGGCATATTTGAGTTTGATATATTATTTATTAAAGTTTCTTTCTGTATCATAAATATGATAAACTTGGGGCCATTTGCATACTTAGTGAATGTGATGACTAATATCATCTTTCTTTGCGTCACGTTAAAAAGATTCACGTTTTTGGAAATTGAATTTGTATTGGCTGGGTTGAGAGTTAGAGTAAAAAATGAATGCATTTATGGAATTACAATAAATTATTTAACGTATTTTTTGTGATTAACACGTCAAGTGATGCTTCAAGTGACCTCACAAAATTTATTCCTAAGAATTTTATCAAAACGTAAACCAAATGAAGTGAACACCGATAAGAAATTTGGTTAATATGAATGTTTATGTAATCGAATTTATCATTTAAATTTAGTAATTTTGATGGTATTGTCAATTCAAATAGCTAATTGTAACGAAGGTGGCCCTCGAAACCAAGGTCTGGGTTAAATAACTTGTATAATAAAATGAAGAACTACCAGGAATATATGTTGGAGATGTACTTCACATTTCTTCTTAGATTATTCACTGTAGCACGTGCCACGATGTACTCTGGACNTACATTTGTGAAATTATTTACATGGAATACACAAAGTGAATCGTTGGATATATGTATGTATATGTGTATATATATATATATATATATATATATATATATATATATATATATATATATATATATATATATATATATATATACACATATACATACATATATCCAACGATTCACTTTGTGTATTCCATGTAAATAATTTCACAAATGTATAGTTCATTCATCACTCATTTGCTCACTTTGGGCTAAGACGTAAAAAGAGATCGATGTTAATTAATCTACTCAAAAATTTATATTCTACGAGCATACATATAAAATATAGTTGTACGAAATGGTATCCCAACCCCACAAAAACACTGGTTATTATCAAATAAAGAGTAAGGGGTCAATAATGATTTTCAAGGTCGAAATAGAAACATTAATGAACAGTGAAATCTCACTTAAATCAGCTTTTAATTCAACCATGCATTACTAAATTCCTATATAACAGAGCCCTTATAAGACCTGCTTCTGTGTTACTATATATCGAATTTCTGCAGTAGAAAACAAAGTAAGATAATGCTTTTAAAGAAGCATATATATTAAATTTGTCATTCACATTCATAAAATTCGTTACTAAAACATCAAATTAAACCTAGTTGAAATAATAAAAATTCCAAGACTTTCAAGGAAATGTAGCTACAGAAAGTATTTTCATCTACTGTCGTAGAAATATTGAAATATTATTAACGACTTTTAATTTGAAAAAGTTTTAATGTTGGGAGTGAAACTTGTTGACTTAAAGGTCATAATATTGCATCATACCTGTAACTTCAAGTAAATATATATAATTTCGCTCCATTGTTTTGATTTAGTTTATTATATTATTTTCGTGATATCGCAGATAACCTTTCTGGAAGGTATTCCAGACCAAAGTCGCTAAAATCACAAACAGAGGAATCGTAATGGAGGGCGTGTCGAAATGTGTTGGGTTGGAGAATTAATGTATTCAAAAATTTTCCTTTACACCTACTCGACAGAAGTATCATGGTAGCAGCTGCGAGCAATATTTATACTTCACCCGACTGAAGTGACGAGACTACATATTGACTGTTATAACCATTTCGATGATTACTTTAATTTATACCAACAACAGGAAAAAGAAAGTTATTAAAAAATGTGTTTATCATTTGAAGAGATACAGGTATTTTTCTGTATTACTTTCATATCTAGAAACAAACAAAAGCATTGTGGAATATCTTATGTCCCGTCACTAGTGAAATTCTAAAGACTTTTAAATAATATCATCCTGATTATTTGAATTTATTTAACATTGAAATGGTTCATGTTATACCTTAATACAATTATGCGTAGAAAAAAAATTAAAGTGAATATATTAATTTATAGTAATAGCGAATAAGTAAAAATTAGTGTATTTCAAGATCTAAAATATTGTGGTTTTCTTAATGTGTTGCCACTGCTGTATTGTACGACGAAATAGAAAATTCATCCATATATTTTTCTGAGATATATTTAAGTGTATATACACACATCCACACTTAAAAATTAATTTTAGTAATTCGGAGAGAGAGAAAACTATGTTTTCTTTCGAATCCATTTAAATAGCCCCTTCTTTTTAGAAAAGATATTTAAAGATTTTTACGAAAATGAGAGGAAGTAAAACAAAGTCAGACTGAAATAGATATGAAAAAATCTGACAATTTTGAAAAATGATAAAACGATAGTTAGAACGAATTGAAGCATTTCACAAGGTTATGTTGTAGAATTTAGTGTAGAAAACTGCAATATCCTACACCGAATGTGATGACCTCGCTGAAGCATCGTGTGACTCTCATTAGTGGTGGATGTTAACGTTCATTGCCACAAACCCGTCACGACTGATGAGAAGAGGAAAGGCTAAGCAAGAATGGTGAATTGGAAGGTTGTAAAATTGCTACGCTGACCTAACGGGTTCAGTCTTTTAATGGTTGGGGCATATCCCGAACGAAAAGCTTTGGTAAAGCGTAGATGTGATTCCTACTTTCTTGGTCTATATGCGAAATACGAGAGTAAATGTACTGTCAGGACAAGAGACATTCATCTCTATCAATCAAGCAGTAGAACTAATTTATGAAACAATATTAATTTTAGACATAACCATATTTTTTTTAAATTCTAAACTAGTGAGTTCGTTGGCAGGAGTGTAAAATCTAGTTCTCTTAATTTCATCCCGGCCCGGGTTTTTCTCCGGTTTTCGTTCGGGTACTGGCGGATTTTCGATAGGTGGGAATGTCATTTGATACTTTTGTTATTACTGATCTCGAATATTTACTGAACATAATATCTACAGTTCATTTTTTAGTAATAAATGATTACTGTAGGTATATATTAAATAAAAAGCAAAACTAACCGGCGGTTCCCGAAATTTGAAATGAAACTTGAAACAATCATAACTGGACATTCAAAATTTTAATACAATTCACAAATTAAACAAAAATAAAAGAATGATTATTGTTAATTGTTAAACACAAGCAAAAAATTACAGCAAGTTTCGGAGAAAAATTGGTACTGATATATCTTACGCGACTGTAGGTATTAAAACACATGTCAACGGGTCTGAATATTTATAACTTACTTTATCCGGGGTATCCCTGATAGGTAACATAATTTCTGGAGATGCCCATATACATAACGTAATTTCGGCAGGTAATGTGTTTAACTCATTATTGGCGCAATTAAGTAATTTGAATGTAGGATTATTCCCATATTTAATTTTTATTTTATCATTTTATTACTTCATTAATCAAGCATAATTCCTTGAATGTGTTTAGTTCTTTGTTTTGTGGTTTGGGTGTTTTCTTTGAATAGGGATAATGTATGAACAGAGGAATTAGTTATAACTAAAATTAATTTAGGTATCTACTCATTGTTATATAAGTTTTGGAGCAATATTTAATATCATATTTTCACTTTGTACAAAATATGCCACCCAATGCGTGAATCACTAATGTGAAAATGTGAAATGACCCAATGTGAAAATTCTAAGTGACTCGAGAGAGCTCCAGCGAACACAAGTTGTACAACTACTTTGGATCTGGTCATATGCAGTAACATGATTCATAAAAAAAATGTCTAAAAGTTAATATATATGAAAAAATCAATGATATTACTTTTATTGAATATTACGAAATTCTGTATGTTAATCTGGATATTTTTTCTTTTTGCGGAGAGAAATAAATGCTATAAGACACAAAAAATGTGTCTCTGGACTAATCATTTGGTTTATTAATAACAGCATGTGTCGGCTATGGTGTGACCTGCCTCAGGATTTCATTTACGGTTTTTTTTTGTTCGAATTATGTCTTCATCACAACTTTGTACATGATGAAACTATTAAGAAACAGTTCGAAACGGTATACGAATGTGGAAACGTTAAAAACATTATTGCTTCAAATGGTTTCGGGGACCCTGTCTCACTGATGAAGGGTTTTAATTTTCTCAAGAAGTAATTGCTTTAATCGTGTGTGGATTAACAATGTGTGCTAAGGAGGTTCATACAGGCAAGAATATATTCAAAATATTTATCTGAAGAAAATTATTGGGAACTAGCTATATCTTAAATGTTTCATAATATTAGTACAAAGGAAGCATTGAATCTGCAATTTAATAATGGTCATTTATCATCTATTTATAATATTGTTATAACTCATTTCTACGATACTTTTTTTTTTTTTGTTCATTGCTTTATTTTTGGTTCATACTGTGTAGCTATTAGTCATGTTATTCGTTTATCAACTCCTGAAGACTACTGGATGAAATGTTGGAATGTATTTGAAAAAGAAAAAAAAACTGATAAAATTTCTACATCAAGATCAGAAGGTACTGATTGTAATTATCATGGTACACGTTAATAATATAAAGAAAACTCTCTCAACAAGTTTTTGTTCCACCATGTGGACTATATCCATTTAAAAATAACTTTTAGTGTTGCCGCAATAAGATTCCTTAAATTTTGTGTATTTTAGTACATTTTATTTATTTTTAGTAAACTTCCATAGAAGCTTGTTCACTTCAAACTTACTAGTAAACTTCAATAGAAGCTATGTGAGAAAAGCTGAAGTTAGGTAAAATAATTTAGAGGTTTGTATGTACATAAATGTTACTTTATTGTAATTTTTCCATGAAAGTTGTGTATTTGATGTATTACAATGATATGAAAATACTGTGCCTAACCTGTAATTATTATGTGTTATTCTTGTGCTGCAAGTGTAACAATTCAAAGTGAGTGTTATTTCATATATTGTATTGTGCTGCATGTGTATTGGAAATTACATTCTTCAGATGGAGGTGAGATATTGTCACCATAACCTCTCAGCACCAAACATGTTCTGTAAAATCACTTCTATTGAGTTAGTCATGGAACAAAAAGATAGAGATTATGTAGTACCTGCGTGAACCCCGAACCCTATTAAGGTACATTTATCACGTTGGTAGTACTGAGAACTTATCACGTTGGTATTACTGTAAACTACACATAATGCTCGGTAATTCGAGTAGCAGATTCTCCGAATTTAATATATAACGATTAATGCTAATAAAACCATCAAAATCGTTTCAGTTACATTTTTCTCTTTGTGGGTTTCATTTACAGGCTTGCGCAGAGCATTTACCATACTTAATTTATGCCCAACCAACATATTATATTTGGCATATATGCCAAGTAACCCTTATTTTTTGCTACTAGGGATATAATATCTAAATTTACATTTCAGTTTCCATATTTCACTAATTTCATGGTATTGAATTTTCACTTTTGTTAATTTCAAACATCAAATACCACGAAGAAAACCTACAAAAATAAACTCAGTTTTAAGTTCGGTATGTTAATATGTACGGTATTACGAATTATTTTAAAATCCAGGAATGAGGAACATATGCATTACACGCAAGTAAACAAAGCCCATGTTAAGACTTATGAATTTTTTTTCATTTCATTTTTAGGTTATGTTCTTAAAAACAATGCTTATTACAACCCTCAAATAATTTTGCATTTACGATTCGGTCCTGTAGATTATACTCTAAAATTTTTTAAAGTAAGAATTTAATAGGTAATTTAAGTCGAAATAAGTTTTTTCTACAAAAGTTTGTGATTGATCAAGTGGCTTTTACCAGCCTGCTTAGTATTTACAGCGATTTACTAGGAATGCTGATTCAGTTACTGAGCGAACCATACCTTTTTCGCCTAAACACTCTCCCTCTCCAACCCTCGTCAGACCCTCTTTTATCTCACCCTGCGTCCGCATGTGCGAAGGATTTGGTTACTTCTTTAATGCTCCGTCTCTTTCTGGTCATTTAGGTTTCACCGTCATGTGCAGACGTGCAGGAAAGTTTTGTGCTAAGTTCAGCGTTACTTCGCGTAACTTTTTATTTTTATTGCAGCGTAAATCATAAAAGTTTTTCGTTTAGGAATTTAAAAATATATTTTATATAATATATTGAAAATCGTGTGATGGCGACCAAAGAATTTCGAGATGAAGTAGTTAATCTTCTGGATATATGGCAGTTCAGTTTTTTTAAGGAAAGACAAAAATTTCATTTTAACTGTCTTATCACGAATTGTCTTTCCTTTGATTTATTTCATTATATAAAACATACTTAGTGGAAAAATGTCACGAAAATGAAAGAAGTAAAAAAAAATTGCCTCCCCCCCCGCCTTGATTCGCAATGTGCAAAATAATCTATAATTTCTAATAAGAATATAAAATTTTTCGTGAGTACCGAAAGTTGCCTCGGAAAATGAATTAGATGAATATCAGGTACTTCTTTGTGGCAAATCATGGCCATGGTTCTCAGATTACTGCACATGGCCAGCATCCCAAACCTACGGTGGCTCAACGGCTTCGTTACTTCCAATAAATTTATTCTCTTAAACAACGGAGTCTTCGAAGGGCAGATAACCTATAACCTCACATGCAGTATATAGATAATAATAAATTTATTGTCAAAAAACAGTACAAACTGCATATGACCACGTAGAGGACAATAAACTAATTTACTCTCCGGAAGCAAGCAAGGGACCATCTCATCAATTCCGATCAAGGGCCCTAAGGAAGAGGCGGATTCAAAAATTTCAGCAAAAGTTCCTAGATAAGATAAAAAGTTGGCTGCGAGTTATAATACTAATAGAATGTCAATATGTTTGTAATTTTAAGCAAAAAATTACATGTACAAGTTATTATCGAACTATAGATTATTCTGAGTATAGTGTTTAAAAATCATAAGAATTGAAATAACACTAAATTCACGATTTATTGTTACAATAAACACGCCCCTAGACAAAGCCTAGAGAACCTGTATGATAAATCCGCCTCTACCAGAAGGAAAAACGGAGAAAAACCCGGGCCAGGATGGGGCTACAGAATTTATGTACACAACCGTGCCAAAGTTGAGTACACATAAAACTAAATTAATATGAGCCATAAGACAACACAATCATGCAAGAAAATAGTTTTTGAAATTGTTATAAGTTGTTTAAAAAGTACTACAGCAATGGCGTGATAAAGTACAAGACGAATTTAACTTTTATTAAAATCAATAAATTCTTTTACATTGTAGAAGCACTGGTGCAGGAGGTAGTTTTTAACCGCTGATTTGAACAGATTCAATTTCATAATGTCTTTTATATTCTTGGGCAGGGAATTATATAGAACGATTCCCGAATGATAAGGTCCTTTTTGGCAAAGAGTGGTTGACACTCTAGGGCGATGAATATTACTACTATTGCGTGTATAGTGTTCGTGAACGAGACTGTTTCGTATAAAGAAAGGGTGGCACTTCAGTAATTCGGTCTTAACAAACACGACTGTTTCATAAATATAAATGCAGGGAAGTGTTAAGATATTTAATTCCTTGAATAAAGGTTTACAAGAGTTTCGGGGGTGAGATTTACAAATTATCCGAACTATCCTCTTCTGAATTCTGAAAGTTTGAATACTCTGACCGGAATTACCCCAGAAGGTAATGCCGTAACGTAAATGGGAGTAAACGTTTGCAAAATATACGCAACGGGAAATACGTGGACTAACTGCGTTAACTAAGATTCGGAATGCGTAACACAATTTGCTTAATTGGGAATTAAGATTGTCAATGTGACAATTCCATTTGAGGTTGTCTTGAATATGGAGACCTAAGAATTTTGTATTTGTAACAGTTTTTAATTGTGTTCCGTTTAAAGAAAGAGAAACCTGGGGTAAAGATTTTGTGATACTATTGTGAAATGACATAGACACTGTTTTGTCAGTGTTTACAATGAGACGATTTGCATGGAACCAAGTCGAAAGGTTAGACAAAACTTTTTGAGCATTGGCGTGTTTACATAGTAAATTAGTGTCATCAGCAAAAAGAACCATTTTGCAATCTGATGTGGATGATGACATGTCGTTCACATACAATAAAAAGAGTATAGGGCCGAGAATTGATCCTTGGGGTACTCCGCAAGTAAGTGGCTTTGTTTCTGAAAGACAACGCTCAAGTATTTTATTTTTAGTATAGGATATTTCTACTTGTTGATATCTATCTTTTAAATAAGAAGTTAGCCATTGATGTGGAAGTCCACGAATGCCTAAAGAATGCAATTTGGTAAGGAGAATTCCGTGATCGATGACATCGAATGCTTTGGATAAGTCAAGAAAAACACCCTGAGGATTTTCTCCACTGTCTAGAGATGTGGTAACATCGTTTAAGAAGGAAAATATGGCGCTTGTAGTGGAAAAGGATTTCCTAAAACCGTGTTGATCGTCAGAGAGAATGTTATATTTTGATAAAAAATCTAGAAGACGCTTATAGAACAATTTTTCTAGGATTTTTGAGAAAGTGGGTAGTAGAGATATTGGTCGGTAATTTCCAATATTAAGTTTGTTTCCTTTCTTGTGTAAAGGTTTCACTTTAGCTCTCTTAAATATATTGGGAAACACCCCTTCCGATAAAGAACTATTAAAAATATTTACGAGTGGATTTAATATAGCGTGGGACGAAGATTTAACAATAAACTCAAGTATATCATCTATGCCTCGTGAAAATTTGTTTTTTAATGAGCTGATGATTCCCATGACTTCACTGGAGTTAGTTTTGGAAGTGAACATAGAATTGGGTATGTGGGTGGATGTAATTGGAGGACATTGATTAGGATATATTGAGTTCGTTATTTTACCAACTTCTGAGAAGTGAGAATTAAACAAACTTGCGATGTCCTGAGGATTTGACACGATCTTGCCATCGTTTAGTAAAGAAACATTTTCTTCGCGATTTTCAGAAGTTGACGTGTAATTGTTAACAATATTCCACATGGCTTTCATCCGGTTGTTCGATTTTAGTATATGCCTGTCGTTTTCCATAACTTTAGCTGCATAGACTACTTTTCGGAGAATAGTCTTATATTTACGAAAATAATTATGGAATTCGGGTGGTTGGTTATAGCATTTTGAAAGATAATATAAACGGCGTTTGTTTTTTGAAGAAATTCTTATCCTTTGGGTGATCCGTCTATTGTATTTCTTTGTGTTAAATAACTTGCGTTTTTTGGGAAAACTAGAGTTGTAATGTTTTAGGAATGTTGAGATAAATACATTGAATTTGTCGTCGGTGTTTTGGCAATTGTAAACATCTTTCCATGTTTCTTCACGCAAATAATTTACGAATATG
>NNCF01127530.1:3917258-3969819 GCA_002313205.1 Laupala kohalensis | reverse complement strand
TATAAATACACAAAACAATAATACCGGTGTCGGTCAGTTTAACTGCAGAAATTTCGAACACACTATCTACGCAGAAGTTCTCGTAGCCTTTGAGTGGAGAAGATAAAATATCATTACAAACGTAGATACACGTACCTCCGTGGGGATTTTTGGCTTTAAAATTTTGCCGACAGTAAGAACTTGCTTAATAATAATTAGAAATAGCAGTATCGTTGATGTTGTTAGTCGAAAGCCAACGCTCTGTGAGGCATAGCAAATCAAATCGACTTTCGTGTACCAGAATTTCAATGTCTGTCAATGATACAAAGGATTGATTCCATGCAGCATTTTATTATTTAAATATAAAACGTCTTTCTTATTTCTAAAAAAATTAAGAGCTGTCGCAATAATGTATCGATATTTCTTGTTATTTTATTATTTAATGCAAATGATAGGTTCATTGTGCATACGCGTAGTGCATCACTTTCCAAACTATTTCTTCTCACAAACCCTTTTACCCGAGATCTGAACTGACTTATTAAAATATCCAAACCATTGATTTGAATATTATTTAGCTCCAAGAAAAAATATGTAAAAACCATTAAATGAACCTGTTAGTTTCTTTTTTGTAAATATTTGTTAAACTCGTTTACATTAATGGGTGATTTATTTAAGGACGTTTCAGTACGGAAGATTTCAGAAAGAACGTCGCCACAAACTCTATTCTACAGACCTGACCTATTCTTGTCTACTGCATATGAAATCTTTATCTAATGTAACGTATGATTGGCTTTTTTTCACGCACGCCCTGACCTTTGTTAGATTGACGCTCAATAAGTTGAATGGCACGTTGAGTTAGGTGTTGACACAAAACTGCCATTTTTCTCCATTTCGTTTTAGATCATATACTTTTCAACCAGTTATTCACTTTTAATAGGAATCCATTTTAATAGGAATCCATTTTAATAGGAATCCATTTTAATAGGAATCCATTTTAATAGGAAACACTTTTAATAGAATGGAAACAATTCTGTTGCACAACTGACCACTGCATTTGACACTAAGTAGATTAGTTGTATCCATACCATCATATTTTAATGGTGTGATATCATAACATTAATATATTAACCAGTATTAATTAGTTATATATACTTTAGTTCACACTTCTCGAGTGGTTATGAACATATATTTTGCAGAGTAAATAATTAACATTTTTTAGCAGACAATAAATATTTTTTAGAATTAAGTGGAAAAACAGAATCACTTAGTATAAACAAGAACAATACAACGCTTTAAAACTAATAACACTTTAGGAACAATACAACGCTTTTTAATGTGTTGTATTGTTCTTGTTTTTACTCGGGGTTGTTTTTCCATAGAATTCTAAAAAATAAATATTGCCTGCTACAGAAAAGGTCGTTGTTCATATTCTTATATTTCACTATGCAGACGAAGGTTGACTGTTCATATACTTTGCAGAATTCAGATACTTTTAATGAAATATCGTTAACAAAATTGTGAAGCATAGGGACTCTGTTGAAAGAGGAAATAATTTGTAGGTGGAAGTAATAATCATAAACAACTTCTTTACCGAAGATAATGTTTCCTCCAGATGTTTTAGAGACAAATTATTCCAATATTTCAATGTTTTTAAAAGGTAAATAACATAATAATTTATTGTTAATTATGCGGAGGAGAGTACTAATGTTTATAAAATTGTTGTACACAGACTTGTCTTGTCTTCAATGTGTGTCAATGAAGATTTAAGCGAATTACACAATTAAAACGTACGAGAATTTAAAATTTTCCACAATCTTTTGTTTTGAACTTTTTCTAAAAATGTTCCCTAATGTTTTTGACTCAAAAATTGAAATATTTAATTTTCTAAATTAATTAACAAAATATATGATAAATATATCTTAGATCACCAACGCAAGAAGGATGTATTTATTGTAGTCTAAACTCATGGTATTTGTTTATACTGGTGGTCAAGAATTTTGACTGAAATATATGAAATTTAATATAACGTTATGACGGAGCAAATAAAATATCTTCTTTAACATTTACGTTTAAAAAGGATTTTTAGTCAAATTAAAAAAAACATTACTGAAAAGGCAATGTAATTTTGAAATTGTTTGGAAGACATGCCTGTTATCCATAAAATATTTTATAATGGGTAAAGAACACAAATTAATGTGGTTAAATTTTTAAAAACTTCTTTTTTAATATTGAGGTTTCAGAGCTCGCCAACATCTGAGCCATTATAACCTTAATGAGAAGTTACTCGATCTTTAATGTTGTATTTGTTCAGTTGTTTATTTCACGTTGTTTGTCGATTTCTAAATGTTTCAATTAACGATATTTACATATATAAAGTATTTTTTCATTTCAACTATAAAAAAATGATGTATTTATAACGAATTTTTATTTCAATATTTTTTTTTTATAAAAAATAATTTGGGAGGGTCCGAATCCCTCGAGCTTTCTCTTTGCCTATGTGCATTTGTAACTCGAAATAAAATCCGAATTCAAAAATAAATTATTGTACATGACTCTTTAATCAGGAATAATATTTTACTTTTGAATTACAAATTCGTTCAACAGCTTTGACCTAAGTATATTATTTATCTTCCATTATACGTATATTGATGACGCAATTTTGAAGTATACTTTGTTTATTCATAAATATCCGTGAGTAGCTTTTCGTAAACGTTAAAATAAAACAAAACAAAATTCACCATCTATCGTCGCGAAGGCAACCCTATTATCAGCAGCGACGGATGGTTGAAGCAGGTTACAGGGCGTGTTCCGCTTCTCGTAGACGATGATGGATGGCTCATTCTCCATAACATAAAGTGTCCACCCGAATATTGAATTCGGAGTGAGGGGGGACCGCACGCGGCGCGCCGGCGTGAGGGGGTGGGGATGCCCGGGACGGGGTCACGGTGTGGCGGGACGCCAGGGACGGTTGAGCGGAGGCTCCTGACAAATGCCTTGCGGCCACCGGTTGGTGTGAAGACGGCCTCCGGGGCTCCTCGGGTCGGAGAGGGTGACGCCCTGCTGTTTCGCCTTGCACCCGCTGGAGGAGTGCGCTTCGAAATTATCCTCGCACTTCATGGATTTCGCGACTGGTTCCAATAATGCGCCCATCGCGTTTGAAACTTCACACTTAGTTACTTTGTTCGGGTTAGAGTGATGATCAGAGTTCTTACTGGTGCAAATCGTTGGGAGAAGGGGCCGTTTTGAATCTGCCAACTCTGACAGGTACTTATCTTACATTATTTTATTACGTATATTTTTATTAAAATTATTTTGGAAATTAAAATTTAGGAACTTTTAATACTATTTTCCACGTGTTTTCACTGACAACGAATTGGAAACTAGCAAATCTCTGAGTTTTCCAAACATTTCACTGAAGTGTGGGATATTCCCGGTTTTTTTTTGTTTGTTTTTGTGGGGCTTTAGGACTCGTCAACAAGGTCATTAGAGCCCTACTCCCGTTTGTGCGGGGATCTTGGTACAATTCCTCTTGATGAGGTGGGATATCATTTTCATCGAAATTGTAATTGAAATAAGAGTTAACCAGAGGAATCGTAGAGTTAACCAGAGGAATCGTAGAGTTAACCAGAGGAATCGTAGAGTTAACCAGAGGAATCGTAGAGTTAACCAGAGGAATGTTAAAATAGCATTTACCTGTCCTAATTAGTACCAATTTGAATGAAATTGATTAACTTGAATAGTGAACATTCCTTGTGGGGCAAGGGAACACATTTCAAGTAAACCTTCAAGATACTCAATATTGATATACACTTTCTCCCTTAACTTAACTTGTGAGATTATTTTTTTTTAATACTGGAAGCAGAAAATGTTACTCGTTATATAACACGTAATTTTCATTATACACTAATTATAGAGTGCGACTTATATTCAAACCGGTTTATATGAACAATGTCTTAGCAACATTTCTATAAGCGGTAACCAACCACTTGTGTGTATCCACGGTGGGAGATCGGGAGAGTAGTGGCTACCGAAATATTTTACGAGTATAGATGAAAGTATAAAATGTCTGGCTACAAACCTGATAATAGCACAATACGGGTATTATTCAAAGTAATTTCAAAGCTATATTTGGTAATTCCTGTAGAATGAGGTTTAATATAATTTTGTGACATTAATTGGGAAGTCAACTTTTAAGCATGTCCAATGCAATAGGTGGTACTGTGTGAGAAGTTCTTTCTTGTTTAGACCAGCCAGAACGCATTCTATGATTACCTTTTCCAGCGATGTTTTCAACAGAGGTAAATAACAATATTAGTTAAGGCTGCTGAAATTGAAATAATGCTTCTGTGGATGACATGGTTTGCTTAGGATAAAAAAATCCTAATACTAATTCTACTTTCTTTCCCGGATGCTCTTAAGTATCAATTGAAATCGAGTAGATCTTCGAGGAAACATTCACTCTGTTTTAGCGAATGCGTAACAATGATTTCCTTAAATTAGTTTAAATGAGAATGGAGAATGTGCATGCTTGCTTGAACAACATCCGTCAACACATTTTGTTTTAATACTGTATCAAGTCATAACCAAACACGATATGATTTGAATACCTCTAACTTTCTAAGAAACCTGTAAAAATACCAATAGCTATCCAAAGCTATATGGTCAGTTGTGGTGAGTTGCACTGGGAATACCGACATCTTATGACTTCCTTCTGTAATTTGACGAGAACTGTTTTCATGTTTTACCTTCAAGATTTTTTTAATGTCTCGGAGTTGTTTCAATGCTGAAGAATCCTTGCACATAGCTCTGACAAATAGTTTCATCGTTTACAGCAGAATGAGCCACAATGGAATTAGAACTTTGCAGGGATCAACCAAGGATTCCCATATCACATTCTGAATTCATAGATTAAGCTCTGTGCGCTGTGACTTTTTCTTTTGCTGTTATGTGCTTCGGCATTTTTACTATCCAAAATTCATAGATGGAAAAAAAAATTTGCGAATCCGAAAAGACAACTCACGAGAAAATTAAAATTTGAAGTCTTCAACTACTTCCCAACCGTATTCTCGTTACTTCAAAAGTTGCAGTGAGGTTGCTGCACGTTTCTGCACTCTTTTGGCTGAGATGGCCTGCATTCCCCACAGGAACCGATCATTGCTTGATCCCATTACGGAGTGGTACGGATTTCAGACTTGTGTGCATCAGGACACGCTACTCAGAAAGGTTATTTTGAATTACATCAAACATACTTTTCACGTCATACTTTTCGAATCATACTTTTCGTATCATTTTGACTGTCAATTGTCTTTCAAATAAATATTTCTTTAGTAGCAAAAAAAATTGTAAAAATATGCCAATTTCTTGGTATAGTATTTATGTACTTGCACAATTGATGGTACTCATTAAAACGTGGCAAATGTTTCTAGTCTGCTTAGTATGGTTTAATGGTTAAAATGAAGGAGGTGTAGCATGTGCTAGACCCTTTAATTTCGTAGTGAAGTATATGAAGCAGTTACTGTGTAGAAAAGGAGTATCTGCCCTGAATCGTACGGTTGGAGATTAACCTCTGACGGAAAAATCGTTGCATGGTAAACACAAGCTGCCATTTTTTTGAAACGCCGCGTTTACATTTTACTATTTATGCATACGAAACTCCGCTTCTACTTAGATATACTACAGACATATTCACCCACAAAGTAAAATGTTCTAGTACTTACTAAGCATTCTACTTTTCATGCATTGAAATCAAATAATTTCTATACTATACTAGACAGAGTAAAAATATTTTCTTCGTTTTTATACATAACAGCCAATGTTAGATCCAGTTTCACTAGTTTAATCTAATGTTAAAGGTTCTGCGTTTGACTTACTGAGAATAAGATCTCTGATAAAAACAATGAACGTCAATGAACATTATGATAGGAAAACATGACATCCTGTTTGCAAAATAAAACTGCCAGACATGAAATCTGTGCCTTTTGTTCCTATGGTGAATTGTTACATTTGAGCGTGGTTATACTCTCCTGGCTGAGAAAAAATGAGAAGAAAATATTAAACTGCTTTCCTTATTATTGAATAAATAGTAAATAATTTATAAGCTCCAAAAATTAAAAATGTTTTATCTACGTGTCACAGAACAGGAAAAATAGAGGAGGAATAACTACATTGTTGCCTTAAAAAACAATGGTTATTAATTGGTGCTTAGCGAAGTTTAATTATTTTAAATTGAAATTGAGATAAAAAAAAAACTGGCCTCAATTACAAATACAGTTTTTAAAATAACTTGATGTGAGCAGTTCATATGATCTTTATATCATATTATGAACAAATGGATGAGATTTGGACATAAAATTTTACACAAGAGCATAATAAGGGTGTTGCACTATGTTTTCGTCTTCGTGTTAATACCGTTACATCTTAATATCGAACAGGGAAATTATAGATTGAAGAGTCTGTGCAGCCTAAATTAACACAAATTAATCACTCAAATAAAAGTTGTCCCAAAATATATGTCTAATGATCGGCAAAGGTCATTACGTTTTATGAAAAATTCTGTTTTCTCTCTTTTTTCGTATTGATTCGTACCTAAGCCTCTTGAGAGATTTTCTTTCCTCAGACACGTTTCTTGAAACCTTTGTTTCTGCGCTTTTTAACACCGAAACAATGTAGTTAGAATATTCATTACAATTTTTATGAAAACCATAAACACCTTCATTTACGTTTCTCCTGACACATCTAAATTTCTGCAGGGCATTCTTTATCTTTGTCTATC
The DNA here is from genome assembly GCA_002313205.1 of Laupala kohalensis. Classification (NCBI taxonomy): domain Eukaryota; kingdom Metazoa; phylum Arthropoda; class Insecta; order Orthoptera; family Trigonidiidae; genus Laupala; species Laupala kohalensis. The sequence continues at coordinate 3,963,068 of NNCF01127530.1, read as the reverse complement.
TCATTGTACATTGAATCTCTTAATTCGTTTGCATCCACTGCACTTCACTATCCATCTCGACTGCTGCATACTGCATGAGCAGTAGCACTCTAGACAAGCGTTGACGGCCGCGCATCCTCCCAATACCTCTTCCTTCACTTTTTCCCTCCTTACCCCTTCCTCTCTTTCTTCCCCCTTCAACTTCGCTTCCATCCATCCTGAGTCGGCGGACGTGCTCTTGACTGACGCGGTGAGGCTGCTGACGGCCAGACGCGTTCCCATCAATCTCTCACTGCCGCCATCTTGGCCGCTGACGTCACGTTATTACGGAGATTATTACCTCCAGCCCTCCGGGGGGCCGATGCTCCCCTTGGGGGGCCCGAGAGGCGAGGCTGTGGAGGAGCCCCGGGGGTTGAGCGTCCATCTTTCATCAAGCCGTTCGTCCGTTCCTCTATGCCCAATGTTACATCGATCCGTTGATTGAAATCCATCGCAGACGCTGGTCGCTCCGTGCAATTCAACAGGTTAAGTGAAGTAGGAGGAGCACTTTGGAAACAAACTGATATCCTAAATACTTGCACGATAGTAAAACATAGGTATGTTGAAAGCAATGTCATATTTTGTCTGTAATAGAACTGTGGAATATTCTGAAACAATTATTCCTAACCCGTTTTAAAACAGGTGAATGAATATTATAAAATATTGAAATAATTTTAAATTGAAACTAGTTATTAATAAAAATATTTTAAAGAACATTTTAGATAATTTAAAGTAGTAGTGCAAGTAAAAGAGAGAAAAGTTTTCCCCAATCTTCAAAACAAGCTAGTTTAGTGTAAAAATTAAATTTAAAATTAAAAACATTAAATTTAGAAAAATGTTGAAATTCTTAAATATGTTAAATTATTGGGGCTGGGGTGAAGGATAGTAATATATGTACAGTGTGTTATTGCATCATAAATTAAATTTTATCATTAAGTACCGTATTTGTGGCGCATAGGATACACAGATGTGTAAGATGCACATCGTTTCAACACTAAATTTTAAGAAAAAAGTGCGGCATTTTAAATTATTTATTTTAAATGTAAATCATAATAAAACTATGAATGTATAACAATGTTAGAATAAGACAGAAATAAATGGGAAGGGTAATAATAGATGAACAGAAACAACTTAGTCTCCATTCGAGAGAATACATACAACATGGATTTAATGAAGATACCAATAAGATTTTCATGTAATCATGCTATTTCTTTCCATTATAATATTACGTTAAAATTTAGTGAAGGGTAATCTGTATCACAAAAACAGTAACTCACAGTGAGCATAGTGTGACATGACTAGAGTATTAACAAGGAAATGTAAAATACATTCGTTTTTAACTTAACATGAGTTGGTATTTTGCTTAATCTTTCTGGAATATGAGGAATCTGAGCTACTTACTTCAACGGAGAAATTACGTCCAAATTATTGAAATAAGACTCAATGAAAAATAATGAAAGTGAGAGAACCCAAGTAATAATAAATGTGATAAAAGACCCAGAAATCCTTGCCAGGCGAATACAACGAGAGAGACCAGTAAGCAAACAAATCCTTGGGGCATGCAGCAGGTGTGCGGTGCGCGTCGTGCGAGTGATGTCGCTGCTGGAGTGTTTGCTGAGCATCCACTCGAGCGGTCGAGAGCCCTTCAGAGGCACGCGGCCGTCGTCGGTCTCAGCTACGACGCACTCGGCGGCTTTGTGTCTGTGCAGAGGCCGATAGTTAATATGGTATTTCATGGCATGTTCTATCGTACCTTCCTTCTGATCGCTTTTCAGCGAGAGGAACTGGTTCATATGAAAATACGAATGCAAGTAAATGAATTAGAACATGTGAAACGACTGGAAGTAGATAATACTCTAAATTCAAAATATGAATGAAATTGAGATATCCGTTTATGAGTATCGCTGTTCACTGACCTACGAGCAGAAGGACGGTCGGTATTTTAAAACCAAGTTCGCAGTATCGGAGATACCCAAACGGGGTATTTCAGTCTAACCTCGCGATCGAAAATACCACGTAGTTTGAGGAAGCGAAATCTCAATTTTTTTACCTATTTCATAATAAGATTTATCTAAACAGAAATACTTCACGGGTTAAAGCATAGGTTTATACTTGTAACGTGCTACTCGGTCACCGCACGTTGTGCTGTTATCTATAGAATACAACTGAGAATAAAGTGCGAGGAATGGCTACAAGTAAAATGAATACTGACAGTTTTAACAACGAAACAGTATTTATTCCCAATTAATAGCTTTACCAACTAACCTTTCATATAATACTATTATTGTCTCATTAATTTTATGCTCTCAACTTCTCCTACCCTGCCGCAGCGGATGAACCCCAATTGGACCCCAAATGCTTACCCTGTTCAGTTAGAGTCATTGGGGAGATTTGTTCTCAATATCATGCGCATATAATAAGTTTTATTATTTTAAAAAAATTCAGTTAATTATTCAAGTAAATTCAGTAATGATTATGAAAGTAAGTTTGTTACTTATGTTCCATTCTCCCATTGCTTAGTAGTTACTAGAAAATGTAAAAGTATAAATTTGCTATCTATTCACATTGAACTTTGCAATGAAGAAATATATTTATTAAATTTACCAATGATTTTGATGAGATGCTAGGGACTTAATTATTACTTTTATTTTTACCTGCGATGAGTCTGGTGTTCAACACAAGTGTTCCCGTATCAGCATGCTCTTCATAAATATCTCTGATTGAACGACAATCATTCAGCGTAATCATCCTCCCAATCCTCAAACATATAAGTACACTTCCTTCCTTGGCAACCATGTTCATATATTATCAACAATTTTCTCCGCCATTTTACTTCATATACATGCGACAATGCCCTCGACTGATTTGTCTCATGCTATTCACATCATTCACTATATTACAATCCTCATGGAATTTTGAGCTGAAGTATTAAGGTCTTGTTCTATTAGGAAGTCGAGATGCATCTTCTTATCTTTCCACTAAGAGCGCGGAGACGTGACACAAACTCTGGGTCTCGTCGAGCATGTCAGGTGTTTCTCCGGCGACAGAAACAGCAGATGATTCGATAAGAGCGGGAATAGCAACAATATTGCCACACAATAGTTTTCCAAATTGATATTATGGATTTATAACATGTGGAATAGATTATTCTGAGAATTCACCTGATGCTTGTTGATAAGTGCACCAGGCGGCACACAATGCTGTGGGCACTTTATTACCGGTTTCACACGTACCTACGTGTTAAGGTTCGTTGTGTACATATTTCTTCCGTGTACACTACACGTGGAGAAGGTATGTCAGGTGAAAATGGCGACGAGCCGGGAATCGAACCCGGAATCTCTGCCTAGATCGCAGGGGTTCTAACCACTACACCACCCTTTCACCTTCGTCACCATTTTCATCTGACCGAAAGTTATCACATATCTTCTCCACGTGCAGGGTACACGGAAGAAATATGTACGTCTATTCTGTTTATTTATTTTTTGTGATTTCATTAATTTAATTTTATTTCACCCTCCTTCCTTTGGCTACGCCATTGAAAATCCATATCCAATAAAAATCTTTAATTAATGAACGTGTATGACAACTGCATGAAGAAATAATGGTGAAAGTGTAGTTCGAATTTACGCAATTTTCTCAACACTGCACTCTTCATATATTGTCATGGTTTTGGTGAACAACAGAATAGTCATGATAATTGGTTAAATTACCATTAAGCTCTTATTGGTTTTTAGAAATATTTATTCTGGTGTTTCAATGGGTCAAATGCGTCATGACGTGAGTTTTTGAAAAAATGTGCAAGGAAGTTAGTAACCACGATTGAGTCTTTTAGTTACTTATAATAATTGTAACTCTCACTTATAATAATTGTAATTGTAAGGATAGCTCCCAATTTAAATAATCTTTTGAATAGTGGCAGTATACACGATAAGTGTTTAAAGACTTTGTTCATTAGATGGCAGGCCAAAGGAGGTAGAATAAACCGGAGGTTTGACTGAAACGCTGTACTAACATCGAATGGAAGAGGAGATTTCGTATTTGAATAACTTTCGATTTTTGCGGATCTCTGTTTACAACTTCCCCTTCACCGGACAGCAAAGAACGAAGAATTTCAATATAGTTTGGAAGTTCTGTTTGCTTGTTTTGATTTCACTCTCCTCTGGCCCGAGTGGCACTTCAAATCACTAAACAATTATATTTTCAAATTTTAACTTTCGTAATGTATGACTCTGCAATATTTATGATTACCAGTACCGTCAGTGTCATAAATTATTTTATAAGTAGAGGCAAATAAACACTAAAAAATCAATCTTTTGAATAATTAAATATCTCCAAAATCTGTTACGTTTGTGTGTCCATTATGTTCACGTTTCTTTGGTTTTACAATTATTTTATATTCTCCTTGCCGCAGGTGTGTATTCATTGATGAAAAAGAAAATGAAAGTACATTAAATGAATAATTGAAAGAAAGCTCCAATTGACTTTTATCATCACTGATTTATGTTAAGTGATGTTCTTGATTTCATTTTCTCATAGTGTATGAGTTTTGTATGTTGTGAGAATTTTTTTGAATGAACTAGCAGTGATTGTAAGAATAATGAGTAATGACAATACATCGGAAAAAAAAATTCAAAATTGTTAACTTAGTGCACAATGTTCCCGTGAAAATCTCACGAAGTCTTTCAATATGCCTTACATTGATAACAAACATTGATAAGAAACAAATAAATTTTACATTTAAATACATATTACTAATTTTTCCTCACATATATCACATCGTAGAATGAGTTAAAATAATATAAATGAAATGGTAAAACTATTAAATATTTTTCATTACTCAACCGAAAATTTAATCAATCGCTCATTGATGATTCAAAATCTCCCCAAACATCTTAGGTTGTAGATGAAAGCATAACAGGTTCAATAATGTTTATGTAATTATTGATCTACACCCAGAAACTTTATAATTATTAAAACTAATTCCGATGGATCACTTATCAAATAGTAATGCATGTAAGAAATATTCTTAAATTCCTCTGTAAGTTAAGCAAAATACTATAACAGCGCTTATGGTATTAGGGGAAGAAAATGCACTGAATAGAAATGAGCGTCAATTCAAATTTTATGATTTCGGTTGTCTATAAAATCGAGTTGTGATAATTATCATACAAGTAACATTTCTAAAATTAGATGTACGCTTCAATTTTGAACACAATACTTCACGTAACATACTTTACTTCCTTTCCACCACGATAATGGAACAATTTTCTCTAATCTTCGCGTTCATACGAATGAATGAAACGAATAGTGAATACAGCAGAACCTAGGCAAGGATGACAAGAAAAGATTCTGTTTGCGTCACGGATCTCATTGAGTCGCGAACAACGTGTCGTTCGAGATTACCTTCCTGCATCGAAGAATAGCTTCGACCACCTGCGAATTCTTCCTCATCGCGTAAACCGCTTACGAGGAGACGTCCCCTCGAAATCAGTTTGCGGTTCTCTAAAGCGTTTATAATTGCCTCCTTTAAACGAAACTTTCGCACGATTCGGTTTGAGAGACAGTTTGCAATCGAGTGCCCTTCAAAAGAGTTCGTAACAAAATTCGGTGTCGAGCAAATGGAACTGAGAGGAATGAAAGTTTCATATGTGACTAAAATACAAATCGTTTATTCTTTCCTAATATTTTCTCGACTTCTCTGTAGTCTTCTGTAATATCAATTTTTTGCCTATTTTCTTTTAAGTGAATTAGGAATAATAATTTACAAGGAACAGGTCAACACATATATTATCTTCTCTTATTACTCATTAGCTTCTTTTTTTCAGAAAGGTGTGAGGCTGCTCACAGATTTTGTTCTAAGTTTTCTAGTGATATGAGTAATGACATTTGTTCAGTGAAATAATATTGAAGATAGTTTTTCAAGAAGGCATTTCGATAAGTTTCTTTTTCCTGAAAAATAGGTTCAGTTGGTTCTTGTGTAATAATACTAGTACGACTGTTGAAGCTACTAGTAAGAGAGGTTCTGACATGGTACATTATTTTCAAAATTGTGTTAATTTTCTTTCGATTTGAAAGAAGAACATTCAGTTTATACCACAAATTCCGTAATGACACGGCTATAGGTGCTGTTTTGTCGTCCGATATTAACAATTTAATTGAAATTTTATTTAATATTATCGAAGTCCAAATGATCCAACATATACGAGAATAGTGCAAAACCATTTCACATGCTTAGACACACTTTCATAGGTCTTCTCCATAAAGTATATTCGAATACTAAGTATGAATTGTTACCATGCAGGTATAGAAAACTTATTGAATTAATATCGTTAAGCATTTATTACGGAAATGAAATTTCTCATCCTGTTTGCAGTTTTTTTACCGTTCTCAAAATTTGGATTTCGATTCTAACAATTTCGCGAGTAGGAGTACATTAATGATTTACTGAATATAGTGGGAGTGGAGTACTTTTACCAATCTTGTAAACTTTAATTTGATTGTTTACTTTTATAGAAATAGCTTTATTGTGAACGCAACACATATTAATAACACCTTCTGTGAACTAAAATGGAACAGATTAATCATGTTACGTCGAATGAAAATGGGAGACGGGACCGGGGGAGACTTCTATAAAATGGAACAGTTTTTAAAAATTAAAATACAAGTAATTTGGTCTTCATATGAAGTGAACTTTAGTTTCAAATGCTGAAACATTCTGTGGCATGAAATTGAGACCAAGAAGATAATGATTTAAATACGAAACATGATGAAATTTAATTATACTATATAATAAAATGACAGGCTAATCATGTTGTGATAATTTTCAGTGTGTTTAATACACTCAAACTAGAAAACCGTGTATCACCATGCAGTCCTTGACTCAAATGTGCGCATATCAAACTTTTATGGCTCACTACATCATGTAAAAAATAGGAAATTATTCCAAATTTGGCCCATATTAAATCCTTTAATAACCTGAAAGATACACGAACTTGGTGCCTGACCGAGGTGAAGTCCAAAAATTCTGAAGGTGCAACTTCCAGCGTCTATTAAATATAATAAATAAATAATAAAATATCATTGTAAAAAAATTTCTTCGGCAATTGTCATGTTTTCAACTAAAATAAATATGTTTCAATGTTGTTTTATTCATTTTGACGAGCTAAAATTGAAGATATGTATAAAATACAAACGAGAGTAATAATGAAAAAATTGGTCTCTAATACTGAGTCCTTGATGGTATGTATGAACGTATACTATATTTGTTATTTCTGGTAACGAGTAAACGGAATTTGAATTAATTTCAAGTATTTTGAACATTTCTGTTTTTAATTTTTCTTTTAGGAGAGAGCGCTTACTGTCGAATATCGACTATTTTCAAGTTATGAATATAAATTACATACAATATAAAATTACTAATCCTGAGAAAAAAACATTTTCTTTCAATCACTGCCATCAATGTCATACTACAGCATTGTTAGATGAGTTGGTTTGCTAAACAATTTAATTAAATTATCATTTTACATCTATCATTTATTTTCTCAATTTTATAATATGCTTTGTAACTAGTAATTTTATATTGTATATAATTTGTAATAAGTTGTGTGCTAATCTTGCTTTATATTTATTTACGTTATCATTTTTTTTAGTATGTCTTGTAATTTGTATTTAGGGTCTGAAGATGGTCGATATTCGACCAAAAGAGCTCTCACTTAAAAGAAAAATTAAAAACTGAAAAGAAGTGTCCAAAACAATAAACATACTATATTATTCACAGTTACAAATACACAATACATTTTTATCAGATATGTGAAGTTATGAAACCATGATTAAAGCTCGTGACAGCGCCGGTGCCAGCTCTTCGTCAGCCAGAAACTGTACGAGTGTTAGAACATTATAGAACATTACTCTTGTGTTCAGGTGACGTAGACGAAGGCGATTGGTATTAGAGGAGCGGGAAACGTCGGAGGAGGCGGTCGCGAGTGGCGATGGAAGGCGTTCGGGGGCAGCAGAAGGCAATTACAATGTCGGAATTTATGGTCGCTTTTACGAGGTATGCCGTCCGCGGATTCGCTCGTCACCGTGGCGCGGCTTAGCACCAGACAAGCTGATGAGAGGAGGCCCGCGAGAACGCCGTTGTTGCAAATTGCTAACATGACCCGCACCCAGCTTGAACTCACCACTCACCTTCTCCACTGTTTCTAAAGACTTTTTGACCTATACTCCTCGATTAATAATTTTGGGAATTTACGGAATAATTACACAGGTACTCAAAAATTAATTGGTCTGTTCCAAAGACTAGATGTATGTATCATGATGTATTTTGTCGCACTGAAACCGAATCCGGGGTCAAAATTGCTCCATCACCACACAGCTTTTTTTTTAATTGCGAAAAAGTACCTTTAAATACAGAAAAAATAGATTAATAACTGGGGTGCGTTAGAACAATTTCGAAATTCGGATTCAGCGTGACAATATACATAAGGATACGGTTTAGTCATTCGAACCGACCATTTTTTTTTAAATTTGTGTGTGTGTGCCTGTGTCATTAGAGTCAAATTATTCGAAGTATGGAATGATCTTAACAGAAAACGGACACCATTTTCTTCGACGAGTGAATATTCCACTAATATTATTTTATAGGTGAACGGGAGTACACTAGATTGCTCTCATATTACTATATCTCCATTTTATTGTGAATAGTGCGTATCAACATGCAAAATAAATGTTGAAGATATTAACTTAAGTCTGTAATTTTTCACTTTTAAACTACACTTTTTACACCTCTCACTAAACTTTTACAACAAAACACGGAAAACAGGATTATCCGTGTTCGATTCCTGGCACGGATTTTTATATGACCATATTAACCATGTATTTTTAAAGNATCAAAAATTAAAAACAAAAATATTCCAACGCATTCTATTGAAACGTCTCTTTATCGAGGTCATAAGACCGATTGGATAGAAATAAGTCGAAAACGAAAAAAGATACGCGGATATACGAAAGCGGGGACCCCTTTTTTCCTTTCTGCGGCCTCTTTCTGACTTGCGAACCGTAGGAATAGCGCCTATCGCTATTGGCCTTGGAAGAACTCCGACTACCTTTCCCCAGCTAATCATCTAAGAACAAGCATAAACCTTAGATTTTTTCATAAAATTTCAAAATGGATTCTGTATTGTACGGGCTCTGCATCAGTGTGTTGTAAACTAATAAGGTAGTTTTGTAAACATTTTTTCAGTAGAAAGTTTTAAAATGAAATTTGTAATTAATTCGTACTGATAGTTGTTTTTAAATTTTGTAGTTGTTTAATAACATTATTTCTATTACTTTCAGTTATAATTTTTCGTTTTACAGTATTTTATGAAAGAAAGTAATTTAAAACTGCAATAATGTGTTGTTGTTTTTTACCAAATTCAGTGAACAGGTGTAATTCAAGAATTTTGGACAATTCCAATTTCTTCACAGGTTCGACTGAACATTAAGTGCGACTATAAGATAACTCTCATTTCCTCTCCTTCAATGCCACAAATGAATTCTGTCGATACATTATGAAAAATCATAAGCACCTGGCAGCCCTTGATTTCCTGCGTTGCCACATCGCCCTCTCTGCCTCCGCCTTCGCTGATCCGTTCGTCTGCCTCCCCATCGCCCGCATTGGACTTTCCGCGTGCAGATAAGGCGCCAGCTATTTTCTAGGTGGACGGTCCCGGTGCACGGCGCAAAGACGTCGACGAGACGACCCGCTCTGATTCTGTCTTGTGCCCCCTGGCTGGCACAGTCACGCCTCTGACTTTGCTGTTCAATATGTTTTCTCATAAGAACAAGATTGGTTTTATCCTTCTAGGACAATTGTTTCGCGCATTAGTTAGATGTCTTAACATTCTCTTTTATTTTTTCGGCATTACTTTTACACTTTTTGAAGTCCGACTTCTGGTACTTTTTAAAATAAAATGTCTCATCATGATGCCAAAGCATTATTTCTGTAATTTTAAATTTAATTAACACACGTAATTTATATCATTCATCGAACTTACAGATTAGTGCTATAAAAATATACAAGAGTAAATTCACTGTCCATCTGAAATATATACGCCAATTTTCTCTTCCATGAATCTCGTAGTTGCAATTCTAAGGTCCATGAACTATATCAAATCCTAGTATGTTCAAGTTGAGTTCAAGATAAGCTAAGAACTCCCAGTTGATTCTCCTCTCACCTGATTAGCTGCAGGGGATGACACTATTAGGAAATATCATTGATTATTCTGCAAAAAACTTAATAAATTTGTAAAGAATTAGCCTGGAATTAGACAATTGCAATTGTTCACCAGTTTGTGCTGCATGATGCGAAATAGATTTCTTTAGTGTACAGACAACTCACACAACACTGTTGTAGAAGTTAAATTGTTTTAAAACATCAGCTATGCATGGTGTTTAACTATGTATTATAGAATAAATAAAATATGAAACTAGAAAAAATATTACACGCTTGGAAACAAATATGATAATTTAAACAAATGTTTTCGCAAACAAGTTTAGAAAATGCATTGAATTGTGTGTACCGAATCCCAACTAACTGGCAAATATGTACGAGAATAATAATAACAATTCTCTTTAAAAAATAGAATTCTATATGCTTTGCGTAGTTGACGAATTTTTGAAAACGTATTCAACAATAATATACAATCAAATTTCACTCTCCCCAGTCACAAATTTTAGATAAGTAATATATTTAAAATCTAAGAAAATAACTAGACTTTTGGAAATTCTTTTGGAAATTCAAATTCCAAAATATCTTAATATTCGTGAGGCTAGCTCTCATTTTATATTTCATATACACAAAATATTTCTCTTTCTTTTTTCAATATTTAAGAGACATGGCAACTATTACTCAGTGCCGCCGTACTCTATTATCGCCGCCTTCTATTTTTAGTAGCGATCGAACCTAAAACTTCGTACTGTGATGTCTGCTGTGTAAGTAAAATAATAACGTAATTTGACCAATTATAATGGTACGTTATTACATTATAAGCTTTTCGTATAAAATAAAAACTGTTGTATTTGAGTGCGCAATGTACAGTAAGCGAAACCGGTCTAATTAGGGAGCATTAAAAAAATCACGCATTCCCTTTTTCAATATGCTGTCTTTCCAGTGGTGAAAAAAACGTATCGACGTCTTAAAATGTCAGGAAATTATTTCAGCAATAGTGAAGGTCTCACTGAATTTAATATTCAAAATTTAGTTAGGTCAGAATATTCCCTCATTATCTGTGAGTTCAGGTAAGAGCGTTGATGTCACTTCGCAATAGATACATTTGTTGAAATGTCTTGATTATTGCGCTTGCGTATGTATCAGAAGTCAACCTACGATGTGCTGTGAGTCAGAGGTTAAATATGTAATGTAAATCAGAATTCAGTTTCTTTCGTTTATCGCAGAAAGATGACCTACTATCAATAACGTACAACGTACAACAGGTTGCGATTATCCTATATATTTTACCCTTCTCATATGGATTAATCATTACAAGGTTATAAATCATTACAATCATATAAATACATTGTTATGGTTTTCCGATAAAGTATTCTTTCTGTGTTTTTAGTCTATTTACATAGATAAATTGTTTTCAGAGCTCTTGAAACCGTAGTGTAGCAGAGATAAATAATTTCAGTATGTTTTTCCCAACTTTCACATAAAAGTATTTTATGCGGGGACGGACGGAATTCTAATCTCATTTTCGATATCAACGATGCCCGAAATAGATATTTCCATCAAAATCTCGAAACATAAATTTCATGATTTCAATACACTATTTAATACTACGCAAATAAAAAATTGAAAGAAAGATGAGGGAAAATGAACACTTCAATCTGTACAAAAGTTTACGGAAGGCAAATTTCAGAATACGAGTGCGATACTGTTCTGAACACGGCCGTTTAATAATAATAATAATCTGTGAGTCAGAATGCTTCTGCTAATAGTGACCCCAGAAAATATTAGTGGGATTCGCAAGTTATATAAACTAATTGTTGAACTAGAATAGATTTGTTTATTTCTAAAATGTTTTCCATAGTCATGTTGATTGTTTGGAAACCAACACTAAACTAATGTATTATACACTGCGGTTTCTTCTGTGGGGAAATATCAAAATGGCGTCGTACATGCTTGAGTTCCCTCCCACCCCTCTCACGCCCTCTTTTCTCAACGGTTACATGCTCAGGACGGCTACGTCATTTCATAACCCAAAAATCGTACAACACTTAAGAATACGACTCAATAAATGCAAATACAGTAACAAACTGCAATTTTTTTCTCTCCTCTCTGAGACACAGCATTTCTCTTCTATATTCAATTTTTAATGGCACCCATTGTATTTCTCATCGTAAGTGTTCTAGCAGTACTTTGGCTAGGAAGAACAGACAAGGCCAGCCAGAACAGAGGACTAACTAAGTATAAGTCTAGACAAGAGGACGAGCCAAGTACAAATACATTTTTCTTTTATTTACACTCAGAAATTCCTTTTTCTTAACAATAAGTTATTACCAGGGTCTTTGTCATATTATTTACCTCTAGTTTATGACAAGGTTATTTTCATATTTTTGTTCCTTTGGTTTATTCATCATTTTTATGCCTCTTCTAAACTGTTCACGGAAACCGCCGTTTTGATATTGATCACAGGGAAGGTATATTTGCCTCATATTTGTCCATTTCTCTTTTAATTGCTTAATATTCTATTTGCATATTCTTCCATAATCTCCTATTTAATTCTTCCAATTGTCAGGAGTCAAGTTATCGAGAGTTTGGACACCAAAAGAACAAAGATAGCGGACTCGAGTGGTGTTTCAGGACAGCCACCACCAATATTTTAGAACGAAAACCCCAACACTCGTTGTGACATGAACTGCCTCAGATTGTCGTTTGATATTAAAATCATCGTTTGGTAGCACGTTAACTATATTACGAGTGTACCAACGCTATAGAAACAACAAAGAGACTACCGTAAAATGAATTTCGTTGAAAGTAGATTGAAAAATTAATATTTCTTGGATAATTTATGCAATGTATTTTATTAATAGGAACATAAATTCGTGTTACTCTACAAAGGATAAAAAACTAATATTTTTAGGACAGGTTCTCGTAGAGATATTTTGTCAAGTTTGGTGATGGTGATATTTTCATCTTGTACGTTGTTTTCACCAAGTCGAGTAATGTGCGACATAAGTGGAATCAATTCAGTAGGTTGACTGTTCTTCCGAATTTGGTAACTTTTCATACGGCAGCTAGACTTTACCAAGCTCCTTCATTTCTTCGATACACCATCCTCGTTGCACAACATTTATTACACAGTCGTGCAGTACATGGTCAATGGCTTAACTGTCTCGTCCATAAATGCACATGTCACTATCCTTCAATATTTATTTCAAGAATTTTAAATTAATGTCACCATGTCCATTATGTAAATGTTTGTATCAGTCCGTCGCTTGGTCTAATCCATTCTTTATTCTTCCCTTCAAATGTGTCATCTCCAATAAATTTGTATAACCCTTTGTAGAGATAGACCCCCTCCAATCGTATATGCCAGCTTGTCTGGAATTCCATAACTTCGTTTGTCTATAGTCCATCCAGTTCTATTGTTAGTCCTCGTCTCACTTTGTATCGCAACTCCTGTTTGTGTAGTTCCATGTCCAAAGGTAGCAGTCCCAAAAGACCCTGCGATGCTTTCGTAGATATACTTAGACATAAGCCTCCACTCCTATGTCCTTTCCGAAGTAAATACTGTCTTTTTTGCACGTATTAAATTTACTCTTTCCCACAACACACTCACACAAGAACCACTAACAAAACTCTTGCTTCTACTCAGCGATTTTCCCTGCGGCGATAGACCTGCAGTCTTGTTGAGAAAGGCGGAACTGCAATTTTGAATAACTGACGAACGATCATGACATATGCTCAGCACCCTGCTTCCACGCCAACTAAAATGTAGTCAAGTTTTCAACACCTCAAGCAAAATGTCTCACATGTGACCTAGTACTCCTCGATCATATGTAATAGATTCATTTTAGCATGGAATGTTTGAAAATTTTATGCAGTGCACTTTCGCTTCAGTAGAAGATTGTCCGCCAAGAAAAAAAATCGATTGCTGGGACATCATCGACCAGCAGCAAAGGTACGAAGGGCGAAAGCACTCTCTCGCGAAAGGAGGAAGGTGGTGATGGAGTGAGGGCGAAGTGGAGAGGGGGGCGTCATCATTTCCGGCCGCTGCCACTGCCTTCCCTTCATCCGTTGCCGTCACTGGCATTGTACCCGGTGATCCGATTTCCGCGCCGCTGCTTGATCTCGAGCGCTCCGTCGACGCTAAGCTCCGAGACAGCGGCGCGCGAAGCTTCGAGGGTAGCGGGCCGGAAAATAGAATTTCTGCTACGGCGGAGGAGGAGTGCAATGCGTCGACGGAGAGGAAGGTGCCTTTGGAGTCGGAGGACAAGGACTGCGTTGCTTGGTTGAGACGGCTTATAGAAGGACATTTACTGCTTAGGGGTAGTCGGAGCATTAACCATCAACTTTGCGCAAAAATATCTGGATACATCTTTGGATCCTTGTTTGTAGATCCCCATAAATTTCCATTCGGAACCAAAATTCTACCCGATCAAAAATGTTAACTGTTTAAAATCATATTCATCAATTTAGAATATGTGATTCCTGAATATTACTTTTTCTTGACTAAGCTGAGAATTTTTAAGAGACAACTAATTATAAGTCTTCTTTGAAAAAGGAAAAAAAATCCGTTCTTGATAATATTGGGAAGCATCTTCCCAAATAATTCTGGCCCGGGTTTTTCTCCGTTTTTCCTTCTGGTAGAGGCGGATTTATCATACAGGTTCTCTAGGCTTTGTCTAGGGGCGTGTTTATTGTAACAATAAATCGTGAATTTAGTGTTATTTCAATTCTTATGATTTTTAAACACTATACTCAGAATAATCTATAGTTCGATAATAACTTGCACATGTAATTTTTTTTGCTTAAAATTACAAACATATTGACATTCTATTAGTATTATAACTCGCAGCTAACGTTTTATCTTATCTAGGAACTTTTGCTGAAATTTTTGAATCCGCCTCTTCCTTAGGGCCCTTGATCGGAATTGATGGGATGGTCCCTTGCTTGCTTCTGGAGAGTAAATTAGTTTTTTTGTTCCTCCACGTGGTCATACGCAGTTTGTACTGTTTTTTGACAATAAATTTAAAAATTTAAATTTAAAATTTAAATTTAAATTTAATAAAAATGGGGTGGTTTCAAGGGGTAAAGAAAGTGTTCAATTGATGAGCTCTTCCTCGTATTTGTTCAGATGTTTAAATTTACGTAATTCTTTTAATTTGTGAAGTAATATACTCTCCTCAAACCCTGCTTAAGAATTAATTACTTAATTAATTAATGTAATAGACACTTCTCATTCAATCGAAACATCCTGCCTTTTGGTAAGTGAAGGAAAAACATATCTATGAATGTAAAGTAATTTAATAGTATTTATTTCGCATTTCACATGTAAATAAAACATTTAAATGTCAGATAAATAATATTTCACAGCGATTTTATATACTAATGTGGCAATATAGAAATATAAGGGCTTTAATGACGTAGATGTTGGCGATCCCTAAAATCCCAACACACACACAAACACACACACACACACATATATATATGTAAATAAAATTGTTTATGTTAATGAAATTATTTTATATTATTCATTATATAAAATAATGAACAATAATAACACCATTCCAGTTACTATAATTTCAGAATAGTAATTAAATGATTCATGATAACATGTGGCGTGACTTCCATGGTTGTTCTAATTTTGTTTCAGCATGAGCGACAGTTACAGTTAAGAGACATAAAAATGACAAAGCAAATACATATTATTACTTAGTTCTATTGATGTTTTATATTAGTTCAGTAAAATAGCATTTAATTTATGGTTAACGTGGAGTATTATATATTTCAGGCAACCCTAATGATATATCTTGTTCAACGGACGAAGAAGAAAGTTGTAAAGAGTTTTCTTTAGAACTTTGAATCGTCAATTAAAGAGTATTTACAGTAACGCAGTCACATTTAAAGACCTGTAGCCTCCATTGAAAATTTATTTTTTTGCAGAACCATGTCTAAAATTCAAAAATCTTTTTGAACGCTTCAACTTGTCCATTTTTTGCTTACCGTTCTCCGGCAAAATAAAAATACTCGCAGCAATCCACAGAATAAACTCATAGCCATATATATCGTTTGAATATTCTCGGGAAATGGCATTTAATATCAGATACATGTACCGAACACACAAGTAGCTTTCGTAATCTCGACTTGGGTTTAGTAGTTACAAATCCTTATAAATTATATGGAAACCAAGCCGGACCCATCGCGATTGTCCTTTCTTTACAGCACTGTTGAAAATTAATACGGATACGCAACGGAACATTGACTTAAAGATCCATCCATAATGTTAGGTTTATTCATTTGAGAGGTGGATTATTTATGGTGGCGACCGGTCACGACCAATGAATACGGCCGCGGTCAAATAAAGAAATGGAATCGATGGAGCGGGCAGGAAGAAAGAAAGGAAACTAGGAGTTAGCGGAGTCCTGCATGTTGACTTGCCTGAGAGCCATGGGACGGTTCCGGGACTGGCGAAGGCAGGTCGAGTGCTTCCAGAACGACGGGGGGCGGCGTGAAGAGAGACGAGTGCGATTTGCGGGGATGGAGAAAGCGAGGACGCAGGTGGCGGCGAGGGGGATGGAAAACTCTCGAGGTCGCGCTTAAGCGGGTCTCTCCAAAGTACAATGGCGTAGCCTTTTGTAAGACTGCTTAACGCAGTCGCGCAGGTATAAGCCTCTCCACAAAAAAGCTACATTGCCTATTAAAATACAAACAGGACGGCCTGCTGTGACAATTTTCTGGCAGAAGAGGAAATCCGTTTCGGTGGACAAACAATTGACTGTGGTCGGCCGCGACCTCTCTCGTCGGGGGCAGCTCTGGGAATGGAAGTTTCAGAATACTCTGGCGAGAGATGAATGATTGTTGTGAAATTGGTAGGAAGAGAGAGAAAGAGTAGTTGTTGACCGAACGAGGCGAAGAGATGTTGAAGAGAATTACGTTCCAAGTCTTTTATATAGATAATTGTTTTGAAACTGTGGTTTACAGTTTTATTTATATTAATATTTTAACAGTGTCCGGGTATTCTGAAGAGATGTAAACCTTTATTAGATGTCTTGTTTGCTATTGTACCCTTGGAGAGCTGTCCCCTATAAGTTAGGGGCACACAACTAACGGCAAATTAACTAACTCAAACTTTCTCCCATCGTTAGATAATTATATTTATTATTAACTTTTTGTTACAAATTAGATCGACACTTGTATGACTCGTAAAATGAACTTACAAAGTAATTTAAATAAAAACAAGGAAATTTTTTTACAAACATTACCTAGAAGGCGATATAAATTTCGATAACTAATAAGAATTAGATATTACCCAGAAACTGGCACATCTCTTGACTCTCTATCGCGCGTATTTTAAACATGTTTATAGAACACAAAATATATGCCGTGTTTCATGAAGATAAATGCGATGTAACGCGGAAAGAGTTATTATACACTAGACACCTATCATACTTTGGGATACTGTAATGAAAAATTGAAAAATAAATCCAGAGTGGAAGGGAAAAAGTATATATCCGCCAGTGGAAATAGCTTCTATTTTTCTCCTCATTTATTTTGTTTCGGTCTTAACCTCCTTGCCCGTTTACAAAGTCATAGCAAAGCTCTTTTCAACAATGATTAGTCTTCAACTCTTATCGATATATTCCACTTATCCCGCCCCTAATCTTGTGTCTTTACTCTTATCTTGCTCTATTTCTCTCTTCATAATATCTCGTATTTCTCCAATTTCATTAACAAATTCCCGAAATGCCTCACAATGTTTTATGGTATCAATGTACTCATCTGTGTTCTATTTTGAATTTCCCCATTCGTTTCATTCTCTAAATGTACTGTGCTCGTTCTTCACAATATAGTGAGCAATTCCACAGTAGATCAGCATTTTCTGCCTCTTTACCACACAGACACGTTGCTTCATCCCGCAGCTTCATCTCCTTTAACCAAATATTCATTGAAATTTCTGTGGCCTGTTAGGAATTCCATCTGTTATGGACTTAATTTAAACCACTTTCTTCGTTTATGAACAAAATCTACATCCTTTATAAAAGAATGCGTTTCTCTCCCTTTATATTCCCGAAACGTGAGTTTGCATCCTTGGTTGCACCTTACCAGAAACAAGCGCTGTCGTGCATGCACATCGACGACAGCACAGCGCTCCGGCGGACAACAAATTGCCAACATCACCGCTTCCCCCCACCTCTGACCAACCACTTTCCTCCGTGCCATCCCTCCCTTCCTTGCCCATGCAAATGCCTCCGAAACAGCGCCCGCGCTACCCTTAATTAAGTCTCGCGCTGATTGGTTGCCCGCGCTCGCGGGGCTGACGTAAATTAAGCCAACACCGGCCGCGTAGTAGATCCCGGAGAGGGCGAAGAACGAGTTCGCTGAAACGAAGTCCGATGTGCGAGAAAGGGCGCGCCGTGACAAGCGACACAGAGTTTGGAGATTCTCACGCTTAATAACAATTAGAGGCGACACTGGAGAAAGTAATGTACACTGAACTACACTGCTTACAAGTGAACTGAGTTTTAGTCATTATGGGGATTACTGAAGACGTATTTGCTAATTTGAAGATTATGGTGACAATGAACATCATTTCTACATAGTTTAAAGTTTTTAATTTTTTGTAAGAAAACAATTTTTTTTTCACTTTATGCTATCATTTTAAATTGTTTTATTACACTCGAACAATAATAAAAATTGTTTGACTATCTAGCTCTTGAACAATTGCGCCAATAATACAATTTTATTTATACATACTAATTAATATTTATAATTATATATGTACATCCTTTCTGACATAGCACCCCTCCTCCATTCCCCAAGCAGCTAAGAGGTGCAGAGCAAACGTGCTGGGCTCATGACCCAGAGGTAGGTGGATTGAAACCAACGTATTCAGGGATTCGTATGGGAATGGATAAATTAGATGTCCGTTACATATAATATTACGCGAGCAAGGTTGCGTGTTCTCAGCTTCTACATTTAAAACGGAAAAAATCAGAAAAATAATCGAGCCAATATTTGAAACTCGCCTTCATTAAGTAGTTTGAACGTTTCAAGATATTACAAACGAGAATCCTGGTTTGAAGTTTAATTATCGAGTTCACTTTCACATTGACGTGTCTGACTTCGTACTTCAACTGTTCTGTATTTAAGGAACGAGAAAGAGAAAGAGAAACCTGAAACAAGACGAGAAACAAAAGAAAAATCACAACCAAAAAGAACTTGAGTAATAAATTAACACTACAGCAACTAAACGTTTCCGAACACCTCTCTCTTCCTCTTTCTCTCTCTCTCTCTCTCTCTCTCTCGTACTAGCGACCACCTCCACTAGTACAACCGTCTACTCCTCCTCCAGCACTTCTTCTTCTGTTCTCATTTTCTCGCGGGGTATTCTGGGAGCTGTGGTGATAAATTATGAAAACAAGCTGGAATCACACGGCCGAGCGCATGTCGAGACCCTTGAAATATGGTGGCACCACGGCTGAGCGTCCGCCTCCAGCCCGCGGCCCTGCCTCACCTCGGCACGGTACGCTGCCCGCACTACGAAGCCCAGCTGCATCGTGCTACGACGGTAGCAGAGAACTGCGACTGGGGGACGCTACCATTTTGGCAATAATTTATTTATATAGAGGGGAAAAAGTTTTCGAAACAAGGGGTGTGAGCATTCTATTGGTTATTTTCATGATAAACACCCGAGTACTTCAGGAATTGCTCGCGTGAATTTTGTGGTTAAAGTGTTTAGAACATTTAGTTTGTTCATTCCGATTATGCATTTTATTTAATACGTTGATCATAAAAGTGCGAGGCAAAAATATTTTGGTAGAGGATAGTTTGAACCCATGTGTTAAGGATGAATCATTCTGGAGCTCGAATGGGATGTGTATTCTTCATACATAATACAACAAAATATTATAGAAATATACAAATTATTATTTTTAACTGATATTATACAAAATTAATTTATAATGTGATGCTCGCCTATTTGTTGTATAACATTATTCTCGTATGATATTCACGTTCGTACATACATTACTTTGCTGGGTTTAAGTGATCGAACTTATATAAGAAGAGATGCATTAAAATTTGCCACTTGATGGTAAATACACAATTTATGATGCCAAGTAAAAACTATAAATTAGCAAATCTTGATATTCACATCCAATTTGTGGAGTTTGGGATAAAATAGCACTACGAAAGAAATTAGACTCGTTCTACAGCAATATCTTAAATTACTCTCGAAATTCTATTATACGCGCACAATTTATCTTCAATGCTTTACTTATACGAATACGAAGGGTCGAATAAATATTTCGAGGCAAATGTACGTACGGAAAATTTTATTGTTTCTCAACAGTGAATGTACAGACTAGGGGAGTTATGCCAGTTTTACGAACGTGATAAAACCAATCTGTGGGCCCAAAGAAACACGCTAGTTGTAAATGGAATATTCTACTTTATCTAGTATGATTTTAAGATGTATAGAGGTAATAATAAACATTTTATTTTCTTCAGCAAATTGTATTTATTTTATGTAAGTTCCATTCTATGAATTAAACCTTGAGTAGCGCCAGGTAACGAACGAACTACAATGTTCGTCGAAACATGTGGTCAGTAGTACAAACGGTGGTATAGTGGTAGCGTCTTCGCTTCCGCACATCCCGCTGAGCGGTAGAGCGTGGGTTCAATCCCTGCAAGGTCTAATTATGTGATGTTTTCTGCTGGGGTTTTACTCACATACTCCAGACAAATGTCGGTTCGGTACCATAAGCTTCCCTGCCACCCAACATCTCCCCTACCCAAGTACAACGGTTAGGTGGAAGAGCTGACCTCATGCTCTGAAGCTCACCAAATGACATAAAAAATAGCATCTCCTGTAAGTAAATCTAGACACTTAAAACAATTCGAATTCAAGTGTTTTTTTAAACAAATTATAAAAATTATAGTTCAAAATAAAATGTAGTTATTTTCCGTCGCAAGTCCAGAATGCAACATTTGAAATGAAACTTCTTTTATAGCAACAAGATAAGTATTACGAATATTTGCAAAATGTCAGATTTATGAATAAATATAACGATGGACGGGAGTACGTTCTACAAGGTGGGTAGCGAGAAGTATACCATCCGAAGATGAGGAAGCGCCAGTTTTGCTGTGTTGGCGGAAGAGATACGAAGCAACCACTCTAGAGCTCGTGGGTTGTGGTGTCATGAAGGAGACCAAATGTATCGAAGAGATTTTCCTTTGCTTGAGTGAATTTTGCATGAATGAACAAATAAGCATTAATCAATGTTCAAATGAGACTAACATATAAACATATTATATTGCTACTCGGTGGCTCTAATTTTGTCTTTCTAATATAGACAGTATAAAAATAAGCCTTACTTCTATTTTCTTTTTCTCTGATTGACTGAGCCTGTTTGTCTTTCCAATTACTTATTTGTTTTCTTGTCTATCTAAATTGAACAGTCTCAATTGTCTGACTGACTCTTTGTCTATCTCAGCCACTTTGACTGTCTGATTGAATTTTTGTCTTAAAATCTGACTGACTTTCTGATTGCCTTGAAAACTTTTATATATCTGACGTTTTTCTCTTTTCCCTTACTATTTTCGAATGGTATTTGCATTCACGAGTAAAGTGACATGTCACTAGTATATATGAAATGTAACATTGTTTCACTCTAATCTATTAGAATTTGTCTCTCTTGCGTATTTTTATACAGACTTGCTAGGCTCTTGCCTCTATCGAATTGGCAAATTTTGTATCTCGAAAACTTCAAGGTAAAGAGGACTTCAACTATTGAGCGATGTGGTTTAATCGTTTTGAAATCTACTATCAGTGAATTGAAATTCACTCGAACAAAGTTGCGCTATGCCCTTATCTGATTGATCAACTGTCTTGTTTTATAGAGCAAATGCCTTCTGTACATCTGACTTCCAGGCTGCTTATCTGACTGACTCACTGACCGTCTGTCAGTTACTAGTTTGATAGCCTGGAGCTACTCCTGATATCGAAAGCGGGTGATAAGCGTTCGACACATTGGACTCGGGTACTCTTAGTAATAAACACAACGAATCAAGATAGAAATCCAGAAGTAAAAAGAACGATCTACATAAATTGAATACAACATATATTAATAAAATCTAGTAGAATGGCCTTTGTTTAAAAATGATTTCAAATAACAGAACTGAAAGTGTCTTCAATTGTTTTGTAACACAAAATTACAAGGTTATTTCATCTCACGAGGAACGAGTGATAGCTTTATTTCTCACAAATTCATAAAACATTGTATTTCGGTAGCTCATTTGATAGCCTCTGACTCATCCGATTCACCAATTTATGCTATCAACGTAGCACTCTCTTATTACCCAAATAGACTGAGTGATTCAATTGCCTATTTTTTATGGGACATCAAGATTTTCAGACTGAGAAAGAGAATTAGACTTACAGACTTTGAGATTTAGAAAAAGAATATGATAAAATAATATGTTCATAATACTGTTACACAGTGAAAAGAACTCTGATTTTGAAGTTCCGTGAAAAAATAAAATTATTGAAGCGTTCTCTCTTGACCTTCACCATGCACTATTGTTACGTATAATTTTTATAAGTTATGGAATAGTTTGTTACATATAATCATTATTTTCCATAATCATATTATGGAAACGTTTGTTACATATAATCATTATAAGTTATGGAATAAAAAAATACTTCCATAAATAGAATTCTTGTAATATATTTCTTAACATTATAGAAGTAATGATACATTCGTGAATTTGTAGAGATTTTTCTAGTGAAAGTTTTATTATTTCATTATTTATATTTTAAGATATTTTCTTCCTGGAAGCAAGTAAGGGAATTCTATCAAGAATTGTATCAGAAATCATGAAAACCGATGGAAAACTNATATATATATATATATATATATCTTTAAATGAAATTCATCAATTAATTAATTAATACTCAAATATTATTAATATTAGTAACAATTATTTATTAATGTTATTAATCTGATATTATTAATTTGATTAATCTGATATTTTAATTTAATTCACCTGGTTTTATGAATAAAGATAACAGTTATATTATTAATAAGCATAACAATGATTAATCTGATAACACTATTACAAAGTATTCATTTATCAACTACTATTTTATATGTTGAGAGCTCTGGTCCAATGGAGAGGGGGAGCTCTAGCCCCCTTAGTCCCACCTCCCTTAGGTGCACCGCTGGGTAGAGTTTTCTATGAGGTGATGGACTTTGCAGAGTAACAATTATGAAAAGTAATGTCACTACGGAGCCAAGAAACTATAAAGCGTCCAGGGATAACTCATTCGGACATTATAAAAATATCGATTGTTAAAGAATTGAATACGATAAATGGAAAAAAAGTCAGTCTATCGTATACAATGCTTCAATTTAATATCAGCGATTCGATAAATCAGTTAAAGATGTGTTTGTGAAACACAGATACATTGAAATAAAAAAGAAACCTTCAGTGGCGGATATATGGTGGGCTATAGTCCCCCCCCCCAATTGGACCAGAGCTCTTAACATATAAAATTGAAGTCGAACCTGAACTTTCAGCAGATAATATTGATATTGATAAAATGTATCTTTATCCTTTAATATGTATTTACCATTTTAAACAATAAATAAATTTGTTCATTATTTAATTAATTGTTAATTATCAATTTGATGAATTGATGTATTATTTTAAAATACAAAATCGCTATCGTAATATTTACAGTAATGTTTATTATAACATTTATAATAATATTTATGATAATGTTTATAAAATTTACCTCCTCACTTGATCACGGTCTAGATCCGCCACTGAAAACCATGTATCTCATAGTGTCTTAATATACTTTCTTTGAAGTACAATCAAACAAATCAAGTTTTGTTCGAATACGCAAAGCGTATAAATCAATAAACTCAAGACTAATGTTTGTATATGTATATGATCTCAGTCATGGAACATAAAGAGAAGAAATATTCAAATTATAAAGTATACGAGGGGCAGTTTTTCAATTTTCTTCATATTATTACTTCACCTACTCCTGAACGCATAACTCCTCTTTGCACTGTAGTAAACATCTGGTAAGAATAAACAAGAGCTTCACTTAAATCGTACTTAAATGTTTGTAATGTCTGCAAAATATTTGTAAGTAGTAACCAAACTCATAAGTTTTTTCATTCTTTTGCTTTCATTTTTTCTACTATGGTTGTGGATAGAAACAACAGTCATTGTACTTATAATTGGGCACTATAACTTTTCGACGTTAATTTCGAAACACCTGACCGATTCGTAGTCTGCAGTATCATAAGTGCTCAAAAATACAGTATAAATTGAATGAAGGATTTAAAAAATACAGAACTGCAGAGTCCAAAGTATCCGCTGCTGTACCGACCATCTTAGCATTTTGGTATATAAAAAACATAACAGTTTTCAAACGTTATATTTTTATCTCCTTCTTCAGTTCATTTTCCAAAAGAAGTGCATCGTTTCTCTACAGTTTTTTGTCTTCACTATGTTTTCGAATATGAACACAGTTGAGTTTTCCCTTTGCATTTGAAACTTCTTATACTGCCGGCCTGATACAATTTTCATAAAAGAGTTATGGTAACTATTTATAATAGTATTATTATACATAAAGTTAATTTTTTTACGTTAACCACACAAGACAGCTTTTGTGCTGGTACATTCATTGATAAGTAGAAAAATATTGTTTTATTATCCATACTATTATATAAATGCGAAAGAATGTTCGTCTGTTCGTAACCTTTTCACGACTAAACCACTGAACCGATCGGGATGAAATTTAGCAAGGAGATAGTTTCAATGTCCAGAATAAACAAAGGCAAACTTTTATATTTAAAATGTGGGACAAGAAAGCTAGAAAATGATTTTTGACGAAAATGCCGATGAAATAGGGAGAAAAGAGAAGTATATTCGCTACCACTACTTAAGTTAGAGATAGGAACAACTATTGTTGACAATACTGTTTGTCTCGAAGGGTTATACAAAAAAGTTCACGACAGAGTGTGTTTATCTACAATGGTTAACCTCAATTATAAAAAAAGGTGTTCAAAATAGAAGTAATAAATTTTTCAATTTAAGAGAGTAATTTAAGAAGGGAAACTTACACATAAAATTTTTGTTCTTTGCTTTGATCTTTTAGCAAAGATAAAAAAAATCTTTAAATCGCAAAAAATTGATCTAATACTTTAGATTTTACAAGCGTTTTAATGAAACGGTGCAGTCGCACCACCTCCGTAGTGTTTTATCTCGTAAGAGAAAGTACGATAAGCGCGTTCCTGGAGACTGGGTTCGTTCTATCTGAGATGAACAGAGACATTCCAATGTTATGTCAATTTGTACCACCATTTTGTTTAGGGGGGGAAGAGCTCTAGAACACCCATGGGTGAAGTGGGAAGGGAGGATCGTGTAAAAATATTTCTTCGAAGAAGGCGGGTTTAATCCATAGATTTCGGGACCTTTGAGGTGAACAATGACATGATGCCGTATTACAAATTAAGCACATGTTGAAGTTAATACCCTTAACTAAGAGTGAAGTAGTCAGCTAGACAAACTGATGACGTTTCGATTGATTAGTTTCTCTCACGGGCAACTTTTTGTTGCCTGCTCAAGGTGGTTTCATCCAAGAATTTATTTAATTATGTTATGTTGAATGAAAATGGGTGATGGGACTGTGATTTGAACACGAGATCTGTTGTTGAATGTCAATGGTAGACTGAGCCCAGAGGCGAACGGGGTGGTGCAGTTTGTAAGTGCGTCAGCGCGTTAAGCTGAAGGTCTGAAAGCTAACCTGTTACCCGACGGTGAGGTTCACCGCAACTTGGGAGATTTTTATATATTTAAGAATTTATTCGTTGTTGCTGCTGGAGGTGAAACACAAAATACACAATCAACTGCACTGGCTCTTACTTATGGAGATCCTACTACATATGGTAGGTCTAATTTTGTGGTCATTTTTTGGGAAACGTGGAATTAAAAATGCCAGCGAGTCAGAAACTTAGAAACTATTTACGGAAGTAATCAACACATATATTAAAGAAATGTGAACGAGAGTATTTTTTTTATTCCAATAAAATAAAACATAAAGATAAGGCTGTTTCACATAGTAGTCTTGTTTTAGAAAGATACTAAGTTTTTTCTATTCCATTTCATAAAACCACGTACCTTTAGTGGCGACTAGCTCATGCATACAGGCGGCAAGAATTGGAGAGCGCTTTTGACGGGTTGAAACACAAAAATAAAAAGTTTAAGAACTCTTTTGACGAATCTGTATCTGAGACCCAATAGGACTCCGCACTAATTATAGCAAAATATCTTCCCAAGTATCGCAGGGAGAAGGAGGCTCTTGGGCACAGCATATTTGGCTACATTGCTGAGCAAATACTTCATAGAAGAACAATTCCTTTTATCTTTTTGCAATAATATTTGATTGCTTCCTGCTTACAACTTGAGTTGGATTTCAGCCTTCAATACCCTGGGAAAGATAAAAATCTTCTATTGGACGGATTTTTAAAGATAAGTTAAGCCTGCAAAAGTAAAGAGTGATGCTAATCTGCATTTTCTACATGACAATGGTACAGAATACCTTCAATTTCTAATTTCCAAATCTTATTAAAGTGTTATTATTTCCACTTCATCCAGGATAATGATATTTTTTTATTGAGCGTGCCCTTCTGTTTGTCAGATATCACTGATTCTCAGGTGCTGATGTCCATGTCGCTGTTTCTGAAACAAAAACAAAAAAACATCAATAACAATTGACGAACATGGAGACCAACCCGGGAGGTAATGCAAGATGGATTCTTGATTCATGTAGGGGTGAGTTTTACAAACAACTGTTCTTTTGTGAAACCGATAACTTATTATCTTTACCAGTCTTGATACATTTTTCTGTCTATTTTCCAGAATGCGTGTGACATTTAAGAAGTGACAAGGCAGCTGCGGAACAGAGCTGCGATCTCGAAAGAAACAGTTCAACCATTTGCGGTAATTGTGGGAGGCAGCACAGGAAACATAGACGCCTCATACGTGGACCATATTCTGTATAAACTGGACTCACCAATCAGTGCAATTGATGTCACATTTAAAGTTTTTCACGCCATTCACGCTCAGTACCCTGTTCATGCGGAATCTTTATGACTACTTCTACAACTGTATGTNAAGAGACAGGTGTATGGGTTCCGTACGAACTGGGACAATCTGAGAGAAGTTAGGCATTTGTAAAACTTAATATATCAGTTATCTGTTGTGTGAGTTTAGATTAAAAATTATAGTGTGTATGTCAATTCAAACTTACGTATTTCAAAATGCGTATCTTTTTTAAATGAAGGAATAATTTTCCTTCTATGGAGGCATTACATATTCATAATAAGATTGTGCATCGTTTGTATCATATTTATGGGTTCAGAACCAACATAAAGGGTTTTTCTATATGGGCTAGAATACGAAGACATGATAGGTATAGCCATAAATTTCCTACTTACGCCAATTTTAGTCAACCTTCTTTCCAGTCACAGAAAAGTATGCCAATAAGTTCTACTACTACAAGTGACAATCACGATGTCCAAGCTATTCATGGAGAACAATTGGAACAAATAGTTGTTACCAAATCTGGTGACAGTCCTCTAGATGTTTCGGAGAGTTAAAATTTTAGAGACCTAATGACTGGTGAGGCTGCACTGCTAATTTCTGTGTTGTACAGCAATCCTTATTTCCCTCAATCTTGTTCAGACCTGTGACTGAATTGTAAAAGAACTAACAGCCACTTTTATCCGCTCTTCATAATAATCACTCAGACTGCTATTTACACATTACAAGACCCTTTCTACTCGTTTTCCTCGCAACATCTCAGGATCAAGTACTTCCAAAATCTGGATTTCTCATTCTTATGACTGACTGAAAGTTGGGGAAAGATATGAATTTAGATTGATAAAGAACCAAGTTGTGAAGGAACCCGTTTCTTGTTGGGCTATCAACAGTCCATTACGGTACATTTTGAATTTTGTTTTGTGTTACTCGGTGTATTTTGTACCGTGATAGGTTACATTAAGAAACTAAAAATGGTAGACAATGTTTGGTGTAATTTCGTGCAAAGAAATCTGTGGAAAAAGAAGTCTTCAGCTCATGTAACTGAAGATAAAATAGTGCTACCACTTTTTTAAGGGATTGATGATGTAGCATGCATTGGCCACTCATAGTGGAGTCAGTGAAATAGTTTCTGTTTATGCGTCGTTTCCATGTTTTTTATGCTTCGGTTCCATGTTTGCCATTAGAATTTACTTCAAGGTTATAAAATATGTTCCTAACATATACGTATTATTCCCAAGATAGGAAAACTAGAGGTAATTATGAGGTTATTTCGTATTTGGTTGAGGAATTGAGTTTTCTTTCAAAAGAGGCATTTAAATCAATATTGAATCAGAAAAGACATATGTTTACATTGTTCTTGGTCTAATTTTGGGAAACAATAAAGGATTGAATAAAATTTTGGGGTTCTGGGGAGTTTAATGCAAACTATTATTGCAGATTTTGTAAGGATTATCAAGTTCAATGCAGGAAAGATCTGGAAGAGAGACCAGAACTACTTACGATGCCCCACAACTACAAAAAACGACGTTCTTACTGGATTGGACTGGTGTCAAGGAACATTTAGTTTTGTTGGGTGTAAACAATTTTCATTCTTTTCAAAATTTTGTGTGTTGCACTCTTCATGTCATTGATGGTGTGAGTCGGCATTTTACGCCTCAAATTTGTCTGTATTTCATTTCTAAAGGAAAAAATTTTCATTTAAAAATTTAAAAAAATTAAGGTTTCAGTTACCATTTTTTTTAATAAACCTATTGCAATCAGCAAAGTTCACTCGAGAGACCTCAATTTTAAGATGTCTGAGAGTGAAATAAGGAACTTCGTTCTAGTTTTCAATCTTCTGGTTAGCGATTACTTTCTATTACTGAATACAGAAGTATGGGAGTATTACCTTGTATTGTAAAAATTAATGGTCTTTATACGTTCCAAAACCAATCCCAATTCTCGTTTGGAAGAACTCAGAGTATTAATAAAACACCACAACTTCTTGTATCTTAATATCTTTGATCCCTTGAAACCGATAATGCACTTTTTGCTCAACTTTGCAGAATTATTTCTCTGTCTGGACCTGTACCTGATTTAAGCATGATTCTGAATGAAGGGGGGCGCAAGGAAATTAGAGATATTGCTGTGGCCACCAACTCACGTAAACATGTAATTCGCATGCTATGAATGAAACAGCAGCTTAAAATGTTACCGATTTACATCGAGAGTGGGATTGCAATGTGAATTTAATACAAGTAATGTTACCTAATTCATGACATAAATTGATATGAAAAATGGTTATAAAAAGCTTCTAACTCTATCGAGCTCGTTTGTGAATGATCTATTAAGTAGTGTGTTGTGGGTAGTGCTCAAGGCTATTGAGTATCGGCTAGAAAAGTGCATAGTTCTTGATTTATGGTATGAGGGAGCCATCGCTTCCTTTGGCATAATTAGAAAGATATTGATTAATTGTATGGGTGATGTAAGTTTTGTTTGCCAATAATTAATTAATTAATTATGGTATGGATCCTGTACTTAATGGTTATGACAGACTATTCCTCTCCACAGTCTATTTCCCGTAATTTATCAGAATTTTAACGATGGGAAGAAACTTATTAGTGTCAGGTGCCTTGTTAGTGTCATGTGGTCTATAATTATTGAATTCTTTCGCATAAACGGCACTTAGGACCATGCAGATTAGGTTTCTTTTTTGCATAGTATTTCAAGTAAAGTTAGTGAATGTTTTTTCTTTTGTTTGCATGGCGATTCTCATTAATCGTTATCAATTTTCTATGTTATATCTGTAAGAAAATTGCCATGTAAATTTGTCAATTCTTCGAAGTTATTTTCTGTTTATTTCTAATAAGGATTCCTGGAATGTTCCGAATTTTGTTTCATAAACTTAAGAATCCAATTTTTTCAGCCAACGGATTCATGTGTTGGTGTTTAAAAAAAAAATTGTTCTGTAGATTTCTTCATTGAAAGTAAGATTTTGAGAAGACTGAATACTTCTAATGCATAATGTGTTTGAAAAACATGCCTTGGGGTCCATTTCAAAATTTTGGTCAAAATACATCGTGATCTAGCGCGGTATCTATTCGTCGAACAAAAATTCCGTACATATTTAATTAGTAGGAAATTTAATGTACATTATTTTTGTACACATGTACTTTTCCCTATAAGAGCATACGTTTTGAATTTTAAGCAAAGAACTAAAAATAAGTGGGTTTTTTCGAAGTTTTTTGAATTTTTCTCAAAACGCACAGGGTTCACTTGGTGGCAAAGTTGAACATTGGATTCAGCATCCCCAAAAACATAAGGAACAATTGAGAAAGAAACTTCTATATTTTTCCCCGCCAAACTACCATATGACTGGACTAAATGGCATTTTGTTGAAATTTCTGTTTAATAATAACTTTTTAAAATTATCTTTAGTTTAAACTTAATAAATATAACAATGAGTGTAAGGTTATTTTACTGCTGGAAATACTTCACATATTATTTTAATTTGCTAATGAGTAAGAAGCAGAGAGTATTCCTTTAGGGAACTGATACTTCTCACTGACATAGTTATTTTGAAACTTGTGTTCTAAAAATTCATGAACGATATTTTTGTTATTTTGCAAAATTATGTAATGCCCCATATGCTTCAAATTGAGTTGAATTACCCATTTTACATTCTTTGATCTTGATGTTACGGTTTGCAGATAATTTTGAATAGTAATTATCCACCTTAGGTCATTTCCAAAAAGATTACTCTAGTCCTTTTATTTTATTGAACCTGTTATTATACTGACAGCAACATATTTTTGTAAAATTTTACACTTGTATTATTTATATATGTTCTTTTGTAAGACCATTAGAAAGTCATAAGGAAATAAATCATTATTATAATATATATTTTGATTCTTTCTCCCATGAATACTACGAAGGGAAGAAAGAAAAAGAAACAAATGAGTTCCGTTGTTACTGTTATTGAAGCATGGTTATCATAAGCACTAGTCGATCCGCTACAAAACTCCAATCCACTAGTTTGTACGGGAGAGGTCTGCTAAATCAACAGTAGTTCTGTGCCCGCAACGGATATCCAGTCAGCTAGTCCTTACAGAAGAGTTCTGTTAAGTCGACAGGAGTTCCGTACCCACAACGGATAACCAGTCCGATTGTCCTTACAGGAAAATTTTGTTAAATAAATAGATTACCGATAACAGAACGAGTCTGGGATCAACAACCGGAGAGCTCTGTCGTACCAACGCTAACAGCACTTTTCGGTTATTAATGCAAAACCACTTTTGCCTGTGTAAAATTTGGATTGTTGTAAATTTTTAATACTAAGATGCTGTGCTACTCATCAGTTCAACTTGTGTTATAAACACTTGTCAGCTTTACCTCTTGTTGTCAGTAGTTTCGTGGGCACAACACTTTGTCATATTATTATTTCTCTTTATTGCGGTCTTTTATATCATTTTTATTTCAAAATTTCAAACGGTTTCACCCGCTTTAACCTTCTCACTACGTCGCGATTGTCAAGTGGTTGGATGACCTCGATGTTCACGTGTTGATGGAACCTTTCTTCATGCTTTCTAGCGAACTTCTCAATTACTTGGGTAACCAACTTCATTAAAATAATAAATATTGTTGTATATAAAAACAACTGACATTTTAGAATAAACATAGAAGAATGAATCGTAGAAATCTGTTTCCCGTGCTTAATGTCGTTAATTATGCCAAAGAAGTTATGCAATCTCATACAAAAACATAATTCAATATTGAAATTATTTATAATTTATTTGTTCTAACTATGGTATGGAGAGACTTGTAGTATCCCTCACAAAGTGAAACCTAAGCAGTTAATTATCCAACTTTGTATTTCCAAATGCTAATACATTCTACTCCTAATTTTGGACATACATTCAGTGTCCTAATTGGACCGCAGGTACGAGGATGTTTGCAATTGCTCATCTAAGAACATGAGCTTACATCGCCTTAATATGATTTTTATGAGTTGTCCGCTTCCAATTACTGTTATTACTTGCAGTAAGTTAGAAGTAATTACTCTTTTCACCATCATGTGGCCACTGGCATTTGAAGTGGACATGCGTTCATGTTTCGTCTCGAAAGTAGTCTCAAGTGGAAAGACTGGCGAATCGTCAGGGACAATGAAAGAATCATAGTTCCTCACTCCCGGATCAGTGATTAAAAAACATAAGTAATGTCTCCAATTATCTTTTTGCATTACCAACAACTTCTGAAAAGAATGAAATATTACTTTTGTAATACTATCTATTGGTTAAGCTGAATGAGGAAAGAAAGAAATTTAGATTAATTATTGCGGAGGTGGAATATAAGAGTTCATTGCGAACTTGTGGAGAATATCTATCTAGAAATATAGCTAAACTGTTCCAGACATAATTATAAAGAAACGATTTTCGAGGATGGAGGTAGTTAATATAAGATCTTACTATAAAGAATGGTTTCTTACTAAGAAAAGCGAAATAATAATTAACATATAGCTTTTTAGTTGTAGAAAATTGAGTTTAAACAAAACATTATTCTTTAATTATGAGCCGAAAGTTTAGGAGTAGACCCTGGATTGTAATTGTATAAAAACATACGATAAATTCATATTTAATGCCATACACATGTTTTATTTAATTTTTTTTGACATAATCATAAAGATTCTGAATGTGTTGTAAACTGACAAATTTTCTGAATAAAGAAATATTTTTAATTTGAATGATTATATTTGTCCAAATAATATATTTGTTCTTTATTCATTACTAGCTGATTACACGACGTTACCCGTGAATTTTCCTATCTAGTCTAGACTAATCTTCTTTCCCTCGGTAAAAAAACAAACCATCTATATTGAAAGATTAAAATAATTTTACTCATTGGTATAAAAATATACGTACAGTATTAAAATTTTAAATTCATAGTAATACAAGTTTAATACAAAACGTGATTGTATACACCATTTTGAGTTTCTCTTCAGGGTAGGATGAACCCACTTGCGAGGAACGCGTTTGTCGTATTTTCGCTTCCGAGACAGTGGCGACAGTGCGGCTGCATCATTGTATTAAAACGCTCGTAAGTTCTAATCTATTTATCCAAATTTTATGATTTAGAGACTTTATCTTTGTTAAATTCAAAAACAATAAACCTATTAATTTGATATTGATTGATTTTTTTCTTCTTAAATTACTCTCTTAAAATGAAGTATTTTAACACTTGTTTTTTCAATTACTCTTTTTCGATAATTTGTGTTAACCTTTGTACATAGACAGCATATATGTCTCGGTCTTTTTTGCAGAAATCTTAGGCTCAGCCAGTGGAAGGTGTTATCTATCTCGAACCGTTTAAGCAGCGTAAGCGAATATAGCAGATTTTTTCCCGATTTTATTGACATTTATCGTCCAAAAACCTTTATTTTTCTTTTCACACATTTTGAAATGAAAAGTTAACCTAGATTCTTCCTTAACATCTGAAGTATCTCCTTACCAAATTGCTTCACCATCGATCCACTGGTTTAGTCGGTAAAAGGTAGCAAACACACACTTTCGCAAGTCGCATTTGCATAAAATATTACAAATATTTGGCTCCTTCAGTTATACTCGAATTAGTTAAAAGACGATATCGAAAATAATATTTCAGTGAATGCTTTTAATGAACTTCCATTTCTTGGGAATTCCGCACCAGTGGCGCATGCAGAAAAATATCTGGGAGGGGGCTAGAACCACTGAGTACTCTAAGAGAGCTGAAACTTGGCAGTCCATATATTAGCCTATTATTTTGAAACATATGGTCAGTGATACAGTAGCCATGTAAAAGAATGATGAGAAAAATTTTGAATAGACCTATTTTCTTAATTTTTAATGTTTTACTTCTTTAAACAAATGTATCGTTTGTATTTTGAGGAGAAGTCTTGTGCTCTTTAGCACCTCCTTGAGTTCGCCTCTCATCCACGCTCGTCTTCAAAAATAAAATAGAAAAATGTTATAAAAATCAAATTGAAAATATTGTGAAGCAAAATTTAAAATGAGTCAAATTGAAATAAAATACTATATTGTTGAAGTCAAAAACATAGATCGCAAAATAGTCTGACAACAGCAGGAAAATGATAAACATAACATTTTTTATGAGTACACGACTGAAATGATACTTGGAATGATGTACCGTTGAGGGTTACCTTAGTTGTCCTTCGTCGTTTTATATAATTTGTTACAGTTAAAAGTTTTACAGTATCTAATGAAACTATTAGCGTGTAGGTTTTGAGAATAGCCTTCCCTCAACAATTTCATTATTGCAATAAGAAAAGACACATTCATCCAAGGTACGGTACTCGAAGTATCTTGTCATGTACACATCTCGCTCTTTTCAATACACCCCTGAAAGATCTTTTATCTATTTATGCCTTTGCTAATCATTTTTCTTTAGAAGGAATACTAACAAAAAGAAAAACCATTAACGAAACACCCAATATAATCACATAGGATCCACAGAGCTGTCGCATCGGATGGGCACTCCACCCATTCACACCCTGCCCACCCTCCTAAGTCAGCTCAGCAAAATAAGCAACGCAACACCCACAGACGTCGAAATTAAGAGAAAGGTGACCTGGCCGGCTTATCCACGCTCAATGCGGTGATTAATAGACGACCGATGACGTTGGAGATCGAAGAGGAGCACTGGCCGATGAGTTTGGTTTTAGGAGGGGGGAGGGGACTGGCGAGCAGGCGGGGCAGAGATGGAGGTGATGTAGGTGGTGTGAATGACTTTAGAGGAAATGGAAAGTCAGGGACAATTTGAAGGCAAAGGTATCGTAGTTTTTTGTTTTCAGCAAGAGGAGGAAAGTGGATTTAGTTAACTAGTGTTTCATTAGTTGCGATTTAAATTTGATTCCACTTGTATTTATAAAGGCTGTATAACGCCGTGTTTGAATTTTTGTTTTAACTGAAACAGAGGAGAGAGAGAAGTATAAGTGTGAGTGAAGAAAGATAAGAGTTCTTTCAGTTTCATTTCAAACTGCCTATATTAAACAAACTAGCTGGAGACGTAGAAGTAAAAATCATGGTGGTAGAATTATATGAAAGAAATGATCTCTGTAAAAATATTCCAGCATAAAATGATCATTAAATAGGAAACTAATATATAAGTGTATGTTTATTATCTTGTTAGACATTTTTGAACTACCTCTATTATCGATTCGTTGTGAAACGCCAGAATATTCTGGAGAAAAATATCAATTTAAATTTGGTGTGATTAATGAACAGGATAATTTCGAAAAAGAGGTTGTGGATTAAACAAAATTATACACAAATGTGAATAACGTGGAAAAATCTTAAATACAAGGTATTTACTGGAACTTGACGACAAGTAAATTGAGTAAAATTGTGCTTTCAAAAGGATATTTTTATAAAGAATGAGAGTTTTTTGAATCACGTGATTATAAAGTAAATTGGAGATAAGACGCAAACAAGTATGAACGATGAATCATAAAAATAAGTGCGGTGAAACATTAGACCTAGAACGTTTTCTCCAACAAAAGTGATCAATAAATGAGAGAAATTTACGAATTAAGACTTTTCAAGGTCAAATCTCGAAGTAATATAGTACTATTACGCCAACCTCCAAGTCTTCAGTATCTATAAGACGAAATGAAGCAAATAATTTTATATTTTAGGAAATTTAATTTTTAGATACCCCACAGGACTTTGTAAAATCCTCTTTTTCATTGCCCAACAAGTCGATTTGTTAGCTGGAGAAAAAGTTTGATTATTCTCGCAACGTGACGAAGATAACTAGTTCTAACAACTTCACTGTCTCACCTCTCCTCTCCCAACCCGAACTCCGCCTATGGCTGCAAAACCTTCCCCGCCTGCCATAGCCTCTCGAATCATTCGTGGGTGATAATTGCATTGTGAGAGCGCGTGCCGGATGGCAAGCACAGGTGTTGGCAGCACTGCTTGAAGCGTAGCAATTAAACACCAGTTTTACCGCATAGGAAGTGCAAAAAGAATTGGTGCTTATCTGGCAAAGGGATTTCTTCGTAGTTTATATCTGTATGGAGAAATGGACTCAACAAAATAAACCATCCGAAACAATCCTTTCGTCATCAATTATATATGTTCAAATATTCATACCGTAAATTTTTGAGCAAACATTCAGTATTCTGGGCTGGAATCAAACCTGCGTCCCTAAGCTTATGGAGTCCAGTTCTTTAATTGATGATTCAAATATGCCTCTAACATATATTTCTCATAATTGACTTTTATTTGTGTACTATATAGCAAAGCTGCGTGTTAAATGATAATGGAGAGTGCGAAAGATGAAATTGTTAATTAGTTGAACGAATTGATGATTTTCGAGGTGTACTCTTTATGGAATCCTGAAATCATTTTGATGATGTACTCTCTGAAATTACATGAGTAAGGAAATTTTAAATGTTTGAAACAATCATGAGGTCAATGACACAATATCAGAAAATTATACGTATGAAACTATATTCACAAAAGTATTGATAACAGAAACCAAATCCTTAATTTAAAAATAAAATTTGAAAATGTTTGATCAACTATAATATGAAAAAACAACTATAATTTTACAATATTTATACCCATATCTGCGCGTCTTATCAGTTACCAAATATTAATATTGTTCTTCCTTTTATTTCAGTAGTAAAGTTTATTAGCACGCATAATAATGTGAGAAAAGAATTAATTTATTAATGAATGCCCAATTATTAAATATTTCAATAAGGCATTATTTTTTTTAACTCTTCAGATTTTATTTATCTTTCAGTTTCAAAATTATGGAAGATACACAACAAGCAACGTATAAAATATATTATACTCAGTAAGATACTGAAGTATTATATACTTGAAGACCGAAAAGCTTAGATACTATATCTGAATACGTTCCCAGCACTCTTCGTCGAATGAACCTTTTCTCGTACCCTCTTGTCTCATCGCACTACATGACTCAATGTCCTGCTAATAAACCACCAGGAGAATCGTTTTCCATTTAACGAAAAAAGAAACATACTGTGGACAACATTCTTGAGGTAGTCGGGCTTGACCTCGTGCTTGTCGAGGAGGTGAGAGGGGCGAGATTCGGCGTCTGCTTCGCCCGTGCCTGTCCAGCAGCCCCCTCTCGCTCGCTCGCTCGCTCGACTTTCCATAACCTAAGCTCATTCGAACCCGTAACAAAACACGGTCGGTTGTAAAAGTGTTCCTGTTTTTATTTACATAGAACAATTTTAGATCGCCACATTGAACGGCTTGGGAGGCAGCCACGTTCGGGAAGTTTGGCGTTTGCATTTAGTGGCTCCAGATGATCGAATTCGCGATTGTAATTGTATGCTAATTCCAAACCAACGTTTGTGTTATTTTTAGTTTCCAATTAGGGTATTCAATATAAGCTAACATTACAAGTGTTATGAAAACCAAATTTAAGACACGAATGAAGAAAGCAGTTAGACGGAAAATTTCTTCAACAAATTCTGGTCTATACGTTAAAGAAACTAACGAGAATAATACATCTAAGTTAAAGTTAGATATAATATGGCGATATGTAAATTTACTTTTTTGTCAACAGTTAAGATATAGCAATTATGATAATTTCATCGATGTTTCCACAAATGAATACGATATCTTGACAAATTTCCTTGAAATCAACCGTAGAAATTAATCAATAACTTACAATAATTTCTTCATAATTATTACAAACATTTAAACCATATTACAAAACAAAACACTAAGTAAATAATCGTTTATATAGCTTACGATTGTAAATGCTTGTAATTTTACCAGGGTCCGTTCTTAAATTAATGGAACCATCTGCTGACTCCAACTATTTCTTAAGTATATCTTTGAAAGTAATCTTGTTTCTAATATAATATTATGTATTATTTCTGTCCGTCACCTGATCATTTTCAACTACTAACTAAACTGTTATTGAGGAGCAAAAACGATTGAAAACTGATGATCGTTTAAGGGGTAGCGAGTTAGATGGTTGTAGGAAGAGCTATTTTTCTGATTTCCGGGAACCAGGAATAAACCTAATGAAAATCTTATGAATGATGCTACGGGCATGATCAAAGAGCTTTATGATGCGTGGTTGAGAAAATATATGAGTAAAGAAAGATGTCAAAGAAAGTATAAATTATGGAAGATTTTTACAGCTTCGTTTTGAGCACCAATAACCCTTTGGATGTCAACGAGTCTTGAAGGTTAGTGAGGCAATAATACATACGAGGGGCAATGAACAAGGCTATACTGTCAAATTAAACAATTATGTTAGGTTGTCAAACAACATTGACGAGTATGGTAGGAACGAAATTGCTTAAACCGACAGCGGTGGTCCAGTGGTAGCGTCTTCACTTCCACGATCGCGCTGAGCGGTAGAGCTTGGGTTCAAACACTACTCGGCCGAACTAGGTGAGGTTTTCAGCTGGGATTTCCCTCACCTATAGACAAATGTCGGTTCAGTACCATAAGTTCTCCAGCAACCCAACCTCTCTCCTTCCCAATTCCATCACCCAAGTCCAACGGCTAGGTGAAAGAGCAGGCGTCATGGTCTGAACCTCGCCAAATAACATTAAATAAATAAATAATAAAAGGCAAACAATTTAAACAATTCATAACAAGCAGTTTAAAAGTTTAAAAATCAGTAGTAAATACTTGAATGTGTTTTTTGCATAGAGACTAAAATATACTCATAACTGTAATAAACTGAAGTATT
Organism: Laupala kohalensis; assembly: GCA_002313205.1. Taxonomy (NCBI): domain Eukaryota; kingdom Metazoa; phylum Arthropoda; class Insecta; order Orthoptera; family Trigonidiidae; genus Laupala; species Laupala kohalensis. Next base: position 3,923,995 of record NNCF01127530.1, on the reverse strand, counting down.
TACCATAGACAGCATTTCTGTACAGTATAATAAATGTTTTCGATTGTTATTAACGCCTTGTCTTCATTTCTTGAATTGAGTCGAATTCTTCACTTTATTTAATCTAATAATACATATTGAGACTGTGCAACCTGTACGTATGTCAAATATTCACTCATATAGTTAAAGAATAATAAATTTTAATGTTAAATAATGAATATTTTAATGTATTGAAGTATAAGTTTATCAATGAATATGTAGCTTCTGGACACTCTGACATACCATAAGGAAATGGAGAGAGAAAAAACGCGTAAATACATTAAACCAAAACATCGTTTATTTACGATGTTACTTTTCCTTTTCGATTGCTCTCTAGTACCAGGACAGAGACAAGTAGCCTTTCGACGTTTGTGTTAATATTTTTCCTTTGGTTTGTAATAATTCAACAAGATCCTTTGCAACTACCTGTAATACGTTGTTGATGATTTTTATTGTACAACTCCGGGGTAGAGTGGAGTTAAGCTGCAACACTGTACTGGAGAGAATTACGGTCTCGCTATCACTAGAATGAAAAAATAACTAAGAGAGAATATGAACAAATTTTCAAAAGTACCTGGGACTGTGAGTCATGATTTCAGAGAATTACATACACAAACGTGAAACAGTTGACTGAGTCATATACTGAAAAATTCTTGGAAATCCCTTTCATGTCTGCATTTAAAATGAAAAAACGACGGGAACATTTGAGCTAAGGTGTTTGGATGAAATCTAAAAATTGATTGTACCCACCTAACCCGAATGTTATTTGTGTTTATATATACTCATGATTAGTCTTCACCAGAAGATTAGTGGTGAGTCAAATATATATTTTTGAAAATTTTGTAATTGATGGCAATTAATACTTCAAATATTTAAGAAATACATTAAAATTGTTATAATTTCCTGAATTTATGTATATATATATATATANTATATATATATATACTGATAGAATAAATAAAATTTAATTTCCCTCACCAACTTTCTCTTATCAATTTTTGGACAAATACCCCATGTCCTGAGCAGAAATTGAAACTGCATCTGCAGTTGTACAAGACGCGGTTATTTAAGCAAACAGACCACACAAGGTTTGCATCTACAGAATTGAGGTGCATGGTGGAGTTACAACATCATATTTTGTTCTTTTTCTGTAAAATTGGGGATCAGGATAGTATGTGTAGAATTGATTCTGAGCTGGCAGTATTCAAGATAACCCTGATCAGTTTCCACCTCTGATCACTTACAACCTCTTCTCCTGTAGTCTCTCTCCCTACCGTGGCAACAGCGGTTGCACGCTGCAGTAATGAACTTTCAACCCACCACACCATGCTATGCCACGTCGTGGCGTGCGTCGCGTCTCCTGCAACAGCTCGTAATTTATCGTTCGATTTTCCTCTGGTGGCTTCGTCGACAGGATTATTAGTAACCGATGCTGCCGCCGTCGCCGCCACCGTCGGCCCTGTTCCCGCAGATGCCGTGGGCAGCCTGCGAAGCCAGGCACATCCATAAATAAGACTGGCGAAATGAACAGGGCACGGGATTAGAACCTCCATCTTTGTGCATTCAAGAATTTTGATTTAACTATTGTTCCTTTGTTTTATTTCCTTGAGAATGAGTAAACATTCAAATGCATTGATTTGAAGCGGACTTACCTCTAACGGTGGTTCAATGCGTTGTATAGACCATGGCGTTCATAGAATGAACCTTACTTGTTAAATTCTGAGAAGTGTCAATTGATTAGAGTTTGGATTATTGGGGTTCTTGGAAACTAGATGCTATAAAATAAATTTTATTTAAATTGATAATTTGAATTCATTGTCATGAAAGAACTCCTGCATTTTGACCCTATATATTTTGCGTACTTGGAAAGCTTATTATACTTCATACGAAATAAGGACTGTGAAAGGTATAACACATTTAGTATGTGAATGAATGTGTCATTATTAAATTGCAATTCCGAAGGTGTGCGACAGGATGCATAATAAATGTATAAAAATGACTCAATATTAAATTTTTAATCAAAGTTTTGTCGTTATATTTCATATATTCTATAATTGTTAGCTGATGTTTCTAAGTCCGTTGAACCAGGGGAATAAGAGGGTATATATTCATGGGTTGGTGTAAGAGAACAATTAAAATTTAACAACCTTTATGAGCCAGGTTTTTGTATTTAACTATAGTGATATACATAAATACCTCTAATCAAACAATTAAAAATAGCATTTTTCATTTTAATGGTCTAATGAATATTTACTGCTAATAAGATATCCAGATGTCAGTGATTCTGAAAACATACAAAATATATTACAACGATTAACAATGAAGGAGTACATAGTAAGTATTAAACATTTGCAATACAAATACAAGCATTCTGCTGTTAAATCAATATTTAAACTGTTTATAATATTGCAGGCTGATGATCACTGATATTACATCCTTTTCATTATGACGAACTACTTCATAGTTCATCATTCTGATAAAATACCCTAAGCCAAACATGGTCAGAATCCGCCAGACCGTTATTTAAGGGTCGAGAGCACCAGTGAAGTGTGAAAACTATAAAGAGGCGCGTCTAATCACACCCTGCTCACGCACTTTTAGTTTTGTTTCAGCATCTTTAACGGCCATACCCGCACGTGGTCGATTTGTTATCGCTCGGTGGATCGTCAGGTGCCTTATCGAGATTTTGTCTCATCTCAACTCAGAATTTCAATCGAGAGGACCTATCCTGTGGCGATACTTGTTACCTTATATGGACCTTGGAAGTTGGTCGATTATGGTTGCCATTGATCGTTTCGTGATTCGATTACTTGGGATATTTCCTTTTCGTGGATATCGATTGTGTGAGATTCTTTTGAACGTTATTTCTGAATGATATTGACAGTTGACAGCTTTGGAGAACTCGCTTTACAATGACTTCCGGCGTGAGGAAAAGATCATAGCTTTTATCTTGCTATATGTAAGATTCTGCTTCAAACGTGGCGTTTAATTTCATAATGGAATATTTACCTGAATTTCTTTTTTTTATACAGTTATTTGTATTCTGTCGACGTATTTCACTCCTTTTGTTGTTGTTGTTGTTGTTGGGGCTTTAGGGCTCGTCAACATCGAGGTATTTCACTCCTATTAGTCAGGTCGTTGAGCAAATGCAATTTTTCTGGCTTCCACTTCGTAACATAACCTAGTTGATGAAGTATAGCTATCGTTTGTTTGTGGTATGACATATGAATCATGCGGAAACGAACTGTAATGCATCATAAAACCATATTAATGGACAGAGAGAGATCAATGCGAGGAGAGTTTCATATGTATAGCCATTATCATATAATCTTATCTCTTCTTGCACCACCCAAATTTCAACTGTTTGAATAGAGATGGAAAAAGATAGAGAGAGAAGAAGAGTAATTATTGAAACATTTTTATACAAGATTTTTAACTACAACTTTCTATACCAAGTTTTCCTAAAATATCTTGTAACATTGTTTGCAGGAACTCAAATTGCAAAAAAAAAAAATCCTATTTTGTGATATTCAACATAGTCTTACCCGTAATACACTCGTCGTAAATCCCATTAGAGTCATAATAGAAAATTAAAACTGTCAAATTCCTTGTGATAACATTCGACCTGGTGAAAATAGCGACGAGTTGTGAGTCGAATCTGGGACTTCTGCTTTGATCGTGGAAATGGAGTGTAACTGTGAAAAGCCAACGGGTGGTGTGGTGGTGAACACCCTTTGCGACGAATGCATACTTCCCGGGTTTGATTCTCGGGTTCGTCACCATTTTCACCTGGTCGAAAGTTACGACATATGTTCTCCACGTATGGGTACAAGGAAGAGTAGATGCATATACCAAATGTCTTATTGCATTTATACATACATTACGTCTAGATATTTTATTTACGGCGGCAGTTAACCAGTTTTAATTTAATTTAATTTCTTTAATTAATTTTTTTATACCTGATGTTTGAAGTGACCACGTGCTGAACATGAAACCTTATCTTCCATCTAACCAAGTGAATGTATCAATTGTGTGGATTGGGAAGGCGAGATGATAGGATATCGTAGAAAAATATATTCTACGTTCTGCTCGAAAGTATGTCAAATCCCCTCTCCTATTCAGCAGTATGATGGAAGAAAAGGTGACAATTACAAAATCACTGTCGGTAATTTATGAATTTTATGTGTATTTCATAAGATGATTCAGGGATTGTAACGTGCATAGTATTTATTACTAGTAAGACAACGATGATTATACAATTTTTATTTTCTAGTAATCTGTAGTGGACGAATCAAGTATGTGTGGACAAGCGGAAGTTTGTTCATTGGGACACACATGAACCGTAAAAAGTCTATGCCTAGCCCACACGGTCTCCACCAGCTTCGGCAGAGGCTCTCGGTGTTTCCAAATTATCTTTATGCGTCCGGACAGACCGGAATGAGTCATTACACAGGAGATTATTTTATAGGTCGGCTATTACCGCATTGTGGGCGCGCTTCGTTCTGGCAATCGAGGGGCGCATTCGCGGACATTTACTTTGCTCTTACTACTACTGCGCGCACCGCGACGTTTAATGACTGCTGCCGACCGCAGCTCTGCGGTCTCTTGCTGACACGACAGCGTAGTTGGGACACGATGCAAAATAGTATCCAAGAGGTCTTGAATACAGTGATGAAGACATTGATGTTTTTCTAGGCTGCTCCATTCACTGTATCGTCTTCCAGAAAATTTATGAAAATGATTTTAAATTTTTTTGATAGTCTGGATTGAGATCTTAGATTTTAACGATTTCATTTATTTATACCGTATTATTCACTTCCGGAAGATGAAAAAGGCACCACTTCATCAAATCCCCGCAAATGTTTCATTCTGCATTTTATAAGACATTACGGAGAGATAGTAAGGGAAAATCTTTCATCATACTGTTGAAAAACAGAAAAATAGGTACAAAAAAGATGAATAATAAGAACGATCACCAATATCTGCTAAACGTAGAAACATATTGATTAAACGTTCATGGAGATGTTACACTTCTTTTTTGATCGAATTATTCAACTGTTACATGTTTGTATTTCTCTTATCTTGGGATTTACAGTAGCGTGGAAAATAATAATCTATTCCATAAAAATAAGTAAGAGTGTCGATATCTCTGCAGCGAAAAAGGTTTCAATTCCTTTGAATACATCCAAGTATGACTAATCGTAGTGAAAACTTCACTTCAATTTTTTCATCTATGTATAAAATAATTAATGTGAATCTTCTTGAGTCACTCTCTGAAATTTAAGGGTTTAACTGTAAGAAAATAGATTTTTTTCAAAATCTGGAGAGATAATTATTGAAGTAAGAAGTTTATTAATAATAAAGAAAACTGCAAATGATTTAAGGAATAAAATGAAGTGAGATGTATACCGTATGATGATTGACCATCACTGAGCTTTGAGTCAAAAATAATGATATTGGATATTGAGTAAAAATTTAGTAAGCTCATTTGAAAAGAAATGAAATCTAAAACAGCTGAAGGGAACCAATAAAATTCGTTCTATCTATTCTACAAAGAAAATTACTGTCATAGGAAAGGAAAACTAACATACATAGAATTAGCACACAATCAGTTGACATATGTGGATCATAAGCTAGGACTCTAGAAGATAATTATGCATGAGTAACAAGGAAAAAAAAGTATCTGAGAAAGAGAGTTTGACCAAAGAATGAGGAATATAGATAAATTAAAAAGGACATCATTATGAATCAGTAAAATTAGAATAACATTGTAGCTTATTATTTTTAACACATTTTATGTTGAAGTCTAAGAAGTTAACGAACATTTTAGAAGTAAAATAATTTTCAGAGTTTGAGTATGGGGACATGCAATCATGAATGTAAAGTTGGCAGAACAATTTAGAAGAACACAATTATGTTTGTTATAAGGATTATGTTTGTTAAAGTTGAGTGGGTGTTACATTACTGAGGGAACAAATTCATTAGAATATCACCTATTAATAACGTATTCAAATAGTAAAGCATAAATAAATCTTGAAAAAAGGAAAAATGTTCTTAGAAAAGATGCACTGAGTGAAGGTGGTAAGGGATAAAGAGGGGTCAACAAAGTATTGAATAATTGGACGTCACGCAAGATGGGGTGCGAGTCGAAAAATAAAGAAATTATACGAATAAATAATGTAACATTTGGGAGAAATAATAAGAGATTGTTAGAACCCAGTTCATATTGTAGTAGTTTGTAAGGGGGGGGGTGAATTGAAAATTTTTACTTGTGCGAAATACAAAACGAATCGAGATGATTGTGTGAATGAAAAGAAGACAAGGATCATATGTCGTAAAAGTGTTATTCGTACGAGCTAGAAATAGCACGATTTATGAGACATGAAGAGAAAAAATTAATTTTGAAATTTCATAGATAATAAATAAATAATAAATAAATTTATTGTCAAAAAAAACAGTACAAACTGCGTATGACCACGTGTAGGACAATAAACTAATTTACTCTCCGGAAGCAAGCAAGGGACCATCCCATCAATTCCGATCAAGGGCCCTAAGGCAGAGGCGGATTGAAAAAAATTTCAGCAAAAGTTCCTAGATAAGATAAAAAGTTAGCTGCGAGTTATCATACATATATAATGTCAATATGTTTGAAATTTAACGCAAATATGTTTGTAAATTTACATGTACAAGTTATTATCGAACTATAGATTATTCTGAGT
>NNCF01127530.1:3881809-3916629 GCA_002313205.1 Laupala kohalensis | reverse complement strand
CTACTTTTCGGAGAATAGTCTTATATTTACGAAAATAATTATGGAATTCGGGTGGTTGGTTATAGCGTTTTGAAAGATAATATAAACGGCGTTTGTTTTTTGAAGAAATTCTTATCCCTTGGGTGATCCATCTATTGTATTTCTTTGTGTTAATTAACTTACGTTTTATAGGAAAGCTAGAGTTGTAATGTTTTAGGAATATTGAGATAAATACATTGAATTTGTCGTCGGTGTTTTGGCAATTGTAAACATCTTTCCATGTTTCTTCACGCAAATAATTTATAAATATGGATTTATTTATGTCATTAAACTCTCTTGTAAATTTGTAAAGGATTTTAAGCGGTTTTAGTTTATTATTAATAGTCAATACTTGAGCAAGGTGATTACTGTATCCGGCGATAAACACTTCAGAGAGATACGAGATTGTTGACTATAATTTGATCTAGCAATGTTTGAGATGAGCCGGAGAGGCGAGTGGGGTCGCTTATCGTAGTAATAAGGTTGAAGGAGTCGATACGATATTTGAATCGATTAACTGGTGAATGTGCAGAGTCGGATGTACTCAAGAAATCGATATTGAAATCACCACATATAACGATAGATTTGGTAGATTTATGTGTGATATGTTTTAAAACAATTTCGAAGTTCGGAAAAAATATGTCAAGATCTGATTGAGGTGGTCTATAAATACACAAAACAACAATACCGGTGTCGGTCAGATCAACTGCAGAAAATTCGAACACACTATTTACGCAGAAGTTCTCGTAGCCTGTCAGTGGAGAAGATAAAATATCATTAAGAACNTCATTACGAACGTAGATACACGTACCTCCGTGGGGATTTTTGCCTTTAAAATTTTGCCGAAAGTAAGAACTTGCTAAATAATAATTAGAAATACAGCACGTTGGAGGAAGAAGAGGCGCATAGATTGTTTGAGAAGTGTTCACGATGTGATAATAAGTAAATTTAGTTGGTGGAAAAATGTAAAGCAATACCCTGAAATAACACAGAAACTGGGTTGTCATGTAAGTATAACACTGGGGAGAGGGTTTCACGTAAATCCTAAAGAACACGTAAAATCAAATTCATCCAAGTGCATCAATTGACGTAATACGCATCAATGACGTTTGGAGATCAACGAGAAGATCAGAGTGTGCAAGTATTAAAAAGACAGAAAGTATGGAAGATGAAAGGAAAAATACAAAGATCAACGAAGTGGTGGGAGGAGTGATTATCCACAAAAATCCACCGAGGATAAGAAATAAAAAAATAAAAGAGTAATTTATGAGGGAAGCTTTTTAATGCTAAAAAATCAAAAAATCTGACCTTTACTGGTATGTTTTACAAAGAGACGTTCTCAAAATTATGGTACATTTGTAGTTGATGTGTCAGCATTGAGACTTCGTTTATATTAATAGGAACGAATTTTATAAGAGCGAATGAGCGCAATCTTTTACATATGGAATGGAATACTTTATTTCTGGAAAATTAATGTTACTAAACTTTACTTTGTTTCTGAAAGTTTCTTTAAATTGTAATTTATACTAAAATAAATAAATATTGCTTTCATGCTTAATAGTAAATCGGAAAAAAATACGCTAAGGAAATTTCGTCTACCACTGAATTGGACATAATAAAAAACGACACATCGAGTTCATATTTTAATTTTCTCTTTAAAACAATACATTATTTAATCAATATCTACATTACATTCTTCCCGAACGCGCGTTCCGATTGTTAAGGAAATAGTGCTTTTGAATGGCTAAGTTGTGAAGGTCTTCAATATTGAAACTGAATATATTACATGGAAGATTTTCGATATTCGATTTCCTTGCCTTTAAGATATAAAGGACAAGTAACTGTGCAAGACACCCATAGAACATAATTTAATACATGAATATTCGTAAAAGTATAAATGAAGATTTCGTTTAATTTACTGAGAATAACAACACTTTTTTAATATAATTGAGAATACGACACTTTCTTATTTAATGAGTGGAGTGACTTAATTTAAAAAATCAAACCGATCTTAATACAAGGAAAAAAATATGTTCATCGTGCCATGCCACGATTTTTATGAAACGTCGTTCGGAGGTTTTTTTATATCACCTATTTAGTTTTGTGTGGATAATGTTTCAGTCATTATGGTAGTGATTTGCGAACGAAAGAATAGAATTTAGAAAGACAGCGAATTCAGTATTAATACAATTTTGTTTTTGTGACAAAAGATGTCAACGAAACGTGATGGATCGTATATCATACCTCATTTGCCATTTCATTCGTGACTGACATGTTACAGAAGAGTTCGATGGGAACTGTTATGCAAAAACGCCGATTGCCAATCAATGCCCTGACTTTATCGTATGGTCATACAACAAACAGGATACTTGTTAGCAAAGATACCTGATGTAGGGCGCACATTGTACATGTTGTATAGTCATTCTCTTATCGCATTTCACACGTGATGTAGTCACATATGACTATATTACTCGCCTAGTGTTACAAATATCGCCCATTACGTCGTGTGTTACGCAGATAATGTTTCACGACTCTGCTACCTACCTGTTTACCTCAGTTGTAATCTGACTTATCTCCTGATTGCAAGTATGGTTCACTGCTACAGTGTTTCACAATAATGTCACTCCACGTGAGTGCATTAAGTCAGTGATTAACCACAACAACGAGATTATTAGAACTGCCACATCCATTATGTATTTCTTTCGTTATGGAGTCAGATTGTAAGTAACATACTTGCTTTTAATGGTATTTAATATTCATTTCTAGATACTGAATGTAATTTATGGTCTTGTAGGCATACGAAACAAATTATTTTTTCCCTTTGACCTTTGCACGAGTGAATACAAAAGAATTTTGAATAGAAATGCTCTATATCTGTAGATATTGATATACTTGTCGTTGTAAATATTGCTTCGCTCATTAATCAATTTGGTTGTCTCTTTTTTTGTAAGTTCAAAATATTCGAATAAATGATAAGATAATTGTTAGATATCCGTTCATGTTAAACTCGCTGAATCTTTCACGTAAATTTCTTGGTTATTAGATCAAATTTTGTAATTTATTGAGTTGTTCCAATAGATATTTACCAATTTATAATTATTCATTGTAAGTAGAAAATATGAAGAAGGTAAGTAGAGACTGACTATTGAAAGAAAATTACGAGTCACAAATCCCCCATTACAAATCCCCTACTTTAAAAGAACGAAAATATTTTTTTATGTTTGTTACTACAAGTAATGCTTATTTTATGAATTATATGCAAACATCTCCCTGACGATGACTGCGCCTTTGTCGCTCATATCTTGCTAGTTTGAAAAGAAAGTGCTTCAACAAGAAGTGCAATTTTGATCTGTGTATCTCAAAGTAACGTGAGAATTGTCAAGAGTGATTGTTTCATGGTAAATTCATCTAATAAATATAATATATTTAAAGAATAATATATCACGTCACTAAAGCACAGCTCGCATTAAATTTTCATTTTATATTTTAATCAATTTGACGATGTAACAAACAATTATATTCCAAATGTTAGAAAAGACAAATAGCTGCATTTAGTATTAGAATAAAACCAATAAAAGATCACTCATACTAGGCGCACGCAATATATATTATTTACTTGCAAGATGGAAAAATCATTTCGTTTGTTACATTACATTATTTTACAAAAGTATCTAAGTGTTTTCGTGTTATCAACAAGATTACAGAATAAATTTACTACAATCAAACAATTTAAAAAATATGTAATTAGAAAATATCCAAAATCATAAATATATCTATCTCTTTTTTTCTTCCAAGGGTAACTTGGAAAATTCTCACATCTTACCGCAGACATTTCCCCAGAAATTCTACGTCTAAATATACCATATTATTTGCGTCTATCAACGTTTCCTGTTGTCCGCTCATTCACTAGTTTACTAGTTCTTTTGTGACCTTACTTTAATTCAATATTCTCCTTCAGATATGACCCATCTTTTACTTTATATGTCCCTTTTACTTTATATACCAGATAATCTCCTCCTCTAGAGATTCGAGGACTAGGCGGAGGATGTGCCCCTGTCCGGCAAGGACCTCTTTGATGCTCTTCCGTCCTCATAGGCGGTCTGGCCATTTCGACCTTTGGCGGTGGCTTCTAATGAAGACGCGTTGCTTTGCCGCCGAACGAGGGGTGGGAAACCGGGAGGTGATGGAAGGGGAGGGGAGAGGAACGGGCAAGAGGCGCGCAGTGTTCCCATCCATAAAGCGCGGCTGTAAATTCCTGAGTCGACCCTGTTTATTGCGGCTCAGCACTCCCGCTGTCATTTATTCCACCCTGCCATTGACATGATTGAAACGCCGTGTTTTATAGGAGGACGAGATAGGACGGTTGTAGCAGTGGAGGCTGCGCAGAGGCGAACGATGAAGGTGAAGACAGGCAGGAGAGAGAGAGCAGAAGGAGATAGAGATGGGGATGAATGCAGAATTCAGATAGGAAGATTTGTATGGAAGCGATGAGGAGTGGCTCAGATAAATGATCCAGATGTTAGTTCTAACGATTACATAGAGTTCGAGATCTTTAATCTTGCTGGCTAGTTACACATTTACAACTTGAGATATCGCAAAAAAAATTATTACTTATATATTTTAACAATATTAATTTTAATATATGCGTGTATTAATGATTATATCTTTAATTTATAATACATATGAGGATAACACATATATAATGAACGCGAATAAAAAATATGAAGTACCTAAGTGAACCAAGTTTCTGTGTAATGACTTACCAACGCAAATCAATTAGTAGGTAATTAAATGTGTTGACAGAAGATGAATATGATACACAGAAAATGAATGAGTCGTCAATGCTAAAACAGCCCAACAATTGCCTAAAACCTTTTGTAAGGGAATCTCAAGAAAAAATTGCGATGTTTTACGAAAATAGTAACGAGGCAAATCATGTCAACAAAATTGAATTCAAAGAACGCCCTGCCAGCCTTGAAATAGTGGTTCTCGTGGTTGCGTACAGCACTATAAACTGGAAGACAATTTAATAATTAGGATATCCATCTTAGGGAAGTAAATAATAATAATAACAACAACACACAAGTGCTTTCTATGAATAGTACTTTTATTGTTTATTTTCACTGGGTGGTAGTGTTCGTTTGCCTATTTACATGGAGTATTCTATGTAAGAACTTGATTCAAATGTACTAGTAAAATAATAACTCGAATGATACACAGGATGATTTAGTTATTTGCCCAGAAAAGGAAGGAGGAAAAATGAGACTTACCCAATATTTTTATTTCCGCAGAGAAGAAGACGCAATTGATGTAAAATTGCCATTGAATATGCTCTGGGAATCGATTATTTCTTCACAGAGAGAATGTTTGGAATGGTGAAGCACTTCTTAAAAGTATTATTATGTTCGTGGTTCAATAATAATGATATGAATAATAACAATAATAATGTATTCTTTTGTCCGTACAGTATGAAAAGTGAATTAATTAAAGCACCTTCATTGCAGTTTTTATTACGTAATGAATGATCCAAGTTACTTAAATTCTCACCAATTTCTAAGTTAATGAGTTGAGTACATCATTTTATTAGAAAAATCCGAAGAAAAGAAGAAAAAACAAAGCTCGTGGTCTTGAAATTACTGGATGAGTAATCCAATCTCCCACGAGAATGCTATATACTACCCGCACATTTTCCCACCAACGTATTTCTACTACCTCTAACCACGCTGGACCACTAATACGTCCATTGGTCCTTGTCGAGTTCCCTAAGAAATAAAGAAGATTTATGGTTTTATTGATACAGTTTGGGCGATGATTAAAAATTTTAACGGGCGTAATTAGTGAGTGCGCGCGCGCCGGCGGTCACGACGTGCAGTGGACGTGTTTTCTTGCTGAGGTTACGACACCCCTCCACGAGGGGGCGGCTGCTGCATGGGAAGAAACCGGAATTGACGGACCAAAGAAGTTGGACTTGAGAGCTTCAAGTAATTTGATGACCAGAGATGCGTGCTTTAACGTTTATTTTGTCGATCTTCCGATAGGCCTTCCGGTTCGTGCTGATCAGAGGAGAGTTGTGGAGATTACTGTTTATTGCATACAAAGTGCGTGATTAAATAATGAAGATTTGATACTGGACCTATTATCAAGGTTCGAAGAAAATACTTCCGTAGATTCTTCGTTTTCCTTGTGAGACTTCTTTTACGACCACTGATGTTTTTTCGAATGTGAGGATTCATGTTTCAATGTAGAGGGAAAATAATGTGATCTCATTTTTTTTGTCATTTGATATTTTGATTTTGATCGAAATAAGTCGTACATTTTCATTGGACTTCTAGAGTGAATGAAACGAACATGTTTTTGTTTATTATCCGGTTTCAATGAAGTTTCTGACAGTTGTTAAGAACATTGAAACCTGACCAAATTGAAGACCAAAACCGTGGATCGAAACGTTGTTTGAATCTTAACCACGAAATTTTAAGGTATTATTATGTATTTTAACGGAGATTTTTGTAATTGTCGTGACCTTTTAAGTTTTATAATAACTGTTGTCTGTTGAAAAGTGGGTCGTTTTATTCATTCATGAATGTTTAAAACATACATTTATTTTACATACATCCGCGAGGTGTCTGGCATTACTTCCACTTACTTAAGGTTCCTTCCTTTCTCTTTCCTGAGCTTCCTTGGTCATCTCTTGTTCTTTTCGATCCCGACGCTATTAGGGCTAGGGTATCTTTAATTTTCCTCATTTTTGTCCCCCCCCCTCATTTTTTGTCCTCAATTTTTTGATTTTTGGTTTTGAGATATGTTTTAATATATTGTAATTCAAGAGGGTTTTTAGTGGGTATGGTTGAGTCATTCGGCAAGTCCCACACACGGGGAGAGTCATTTTGTCTGTCCTTAGTGCGTAACTGCATTTTCCCTACCTGTGCAGAATTTTAGGGCTNGAGCCGTAAACCCCCCCCCCAAAAAAAAAAACGCATTTAAATATGTTGAATTGTATTTCTAGATTTTAATACATTTGAGTACCGAAAAGAGAAAAACTTAATAGTGAATATAGTTTTCTATAAAAATAAACATCTAACGGAAATGTCTCAGCAATGAACTTGAAGACCCTTTTTTCAGAGGTCACAAGACAAAAACATAACAGAGATACATTTTTGCCACTGTATTTACAGTTAATTTTTACACGTTCATTTTTCTGAGATGAAGTTTCTATGATTCCCTGGGTTCATCCAGACAATAGTCAGAGCGGTGCCGAAACCGACCACGAATATCTTTCCTTACTCATGAAGCCACATGCATATAGATGGAGGAAGAAGTCATAGACATTTTGTCAGAAATATATCCGAAGATTCTTTCGAGTGGTGAAGTAGTGGACAAACCTTATTTTCGTGGCACGTACCTGTCATAACTGTAGTAATAAGTAGTGAGAAAAACTCTTGATAAGCTGTAGAGGTTGAAGATTCTACCTCTAAGATCGCTAAAATTGGTATCTACTAATGCCTTTATATTCCGACATAGAAAGGGAAACTTTTGAAGCTTCACAGGGTGGTTTAAAAAAAAAAAAAAAAAAAAAAGAATATTTAGACTGTTAGACGTATATTGAAAACTGAAATACTGAGCTATAAGATAATTTATCAAAGAATAAAACGCATTTCAACTATAAATATTAAATATAATTTTATGAATGAATTACCCTTCTCGAGCACTTTATGCAATTTGTGGTTTGCGTAACGAGTGAGTACGTTTGCATTAAAATATTATCATTCAAAAGTCGGGTATATGAGCACAATTTCTTACAATGTTTCGCTGAGGGAACGTCTTTTATATATTCATAAATGTAAATATTTATAAAGAAATGGAACTCTCGTGGAAATAAAATTGGACAGAACCATGATCGAATATACATCTCCAGACAATGAAATTTTTGAGTGAAGGGATTCATCGTTACTAGAAGAAAGCATGGAATAATCACTGAATTTGGAAACTGGACATCAGTTGGAGTGACCCTATACAGACTCCCCTCGCAATGGACACGAGGGTGGCTATAGAGCCGGACGCAGGATATGGCGTGGAAGAAATGAGCGCTTCGACGCCCAGATTACTTCCTGGCTGACGCGACATAAGCCATCCCTTCGATCCAACCCATGTTTCCGATTCCCATTTTCTCGCGTTAAAGGCAACACTCTTACACCATTGTTGCGTGCACTGAAACTGAAGACCACGTGTTATATAATTATTTACCAAGTATTCTATTTTTAATTTTTCTGTTACATTAAGGTAGCACTAGCGTACATAGAATTAAATCACTGAAATCGGCACAAATAAACAGAGTAACCTGTATTTATTGTGATTTCAACTTGATAAACATACCTCACCGGCTATTTAAATGAAGTAATAGCAATTATAAATGATGGTTTTATACATTGCGTCTAATGGGGAAAATACTTATTTTCAAAAAATGATCAACTTTTAAATCACGAAAGTAGTGGAAGTTTACTTTGATTTGTAGTAAATATTCCGTAGTATTTTTACACCACTTGTATCTGCAAGTCACTGGACATTTGAGGAAGCTATTTAACTTTTTCTAAGGCGAGATGCATAAATAAGATGATAAGGCGAGATGCGGATTTGAAGACATTAAATTCATAATGTCTTTTATATTCTTGGGCAGGGAATTATATAGAACGATTCCCGAATGATACGGTCCTTTTTGGCCAAGAATGGTTGACACTGTAGGCCGATGAATATTATTACTATTGCGAGTATTGTGTTCGTGAACGAGACTGTTTCGCATAAAACAAGGGTGGCACTTCAGTAATTCGGTCTTAACAAACACGACTGTTTCATAAATATAAATGCAGGGAAGTGTTAAGATATTTAATTCCTTGAATAAAGGTTTACAAGAGTTTCGGGGGTGAGATTTACAAATTATCCGAACTATCCTCTTCTGAATTCTGAAAGTTTGAATACTCTGACCGGAATTACCCCAGAAGGTAATGCCGTAACGTAAATGGGAGTAAACGTTTGCAAAATATACGCAACGGGAAATACGTGGACTAACTGCGTTAACTAAGATTCGGAATGCGTAACACAATTTGCTTAATTGGGAATTAAGATTGTCAATGTGACAATTCCATTTGAGGTTGTCTTGAATATGGAGACCTAAGAATTTTGTATTTGTAACAGTTTTTAATTGTGTTCCGTTTAAAGAAAGAGAAACCTGGGGTAAAGATTTTGTATTACTATTGTGAAATGACATAGACACTGTTTTGTCAGTGTTTACAATGAGACGATTTGCATGGAACCAGGTCGAAAGGTTAGACAAAACTTTTTGAGCATTGGCGTGTTTACACCGTAAATTAGTGTCATCAGCAAAAAGAACCATTTTGCAATCTGATGTGGATGATGACATGTCGTTCATATACAATAAAAAGAGTATAGGACCGGGAAGTGATCCTTGGGGTACTCCGCAAGTAAGTGGCTTTGTTTCTGAAATATTTACATTCCATTGATTTCTTTTTTCAATACCAATGTAAATGATACGTTTTAATTCAATATCTTATAACTTACATTTGAATGGAGTCATGTTTATTTTACATTGGAATATTGACAGTTGACACTAAACAAAGAGTTCTATCTCAAGAATTCCGAGCTGGACGTAAGCACAATGTTGAGCCCTCTCATTCCTCAGCTGCCCACTGAGCCTCATCCTCAGTGTCCATCGCATTTCCTTCAGACTCCCATCTTCTGCAAATCTTCGTTCACTTTTCCCTTCGGTCCACCCTCCGTCCACTCCACCCTCGCGACGCGTCTTGAAGCGGGGCTAAAGAGACGCGCTCGGACGGCGGAAGTGAACTAAGAGCAGAGCGGGAGGTTTTGCTTCTCGATAGCATCTCGCGCTTTGTGCGAACTAAGCTCTGGCAATCTGTCGCTTCCTCGCGCCCGAACGCCGTGAAATGGAGGCATTTATTCTGAGCCGTTCTTAGTTCCGTGCACGAGACTCTGCTTGACCTCTTCGACTGACCCCGATGTGACCAGCGGCGCGTGTAATTTCACTTTTCAGTCATAATCGGAAGATAGATCATTTCCAGTTTATTGTTTCTGGGGAAGGCGTAAAAGATGCTCTTATTTTGAGATTTGGATAATAAAGGTCGTAATATTGGAGCTGCTCGTAAACTTAAATGAGATATTTTTTTAATTGAATCTTTAGTCATCGAGATTATTATTAAAATATTTTTATTTTTAAAATTCACGTTGTACTTCATTCATCATGACTTTAATGTATGGACTCAGTATCTTGACCCGTGCAACTCCTCTGAACTCTCATTCTAGGAGACTTTTATACTATGGTACATATGCTTTGATGTTTATCTCCCTCTGGGAAGTAGTGATAAATTTCTTTGTTTGTTCCTTCCATTACAAACGTTCCGATCAATGGGGCGCAGCGAAGCGCACATGCCTCTTCCCTTGAATACTTGAAAATTAAAAATGAAATTTACAGAAATGAAGAAGAATAGTCATGAATGCCATTCATGTTTCCGATGGCTTATCATTCCTCTCTTCACCTATTCAAAATACAACCGGAACTGTGCACCCCATTATGAATTGTGCAACCAGGACGATTGAAACGTATATTTACCCTGAGTGTCAGCGATCTACTAGGTCGATAATTGGATTATGGATTTATCGGCGTGCTCATGATAGACAACGGGAACGGGTGAATTGAGGAAAGGATCTTCGTTCTCCGAAGGAACTTGAGGATGACGACCGTGTTCACAAATCAAACTTTTTAAAATTAATTTGTAATGTAAAATTGAGGATAAAGTATGATTGATGATGTCGCCAGCGATGTGGCGTTTCACACATGCCCGTCTGCACTGCACCCCGGTTGAGAAATATCTGTTGAACTTCACGAACCTCGAGAAACTTTGGTAGAGATATCTTTTTCCTGATTTGTGGTAGATATGAGATATTTATTTTGTCCCCTCATATATCACGATCTCCCCGTCTATCCTGTGCTCTAAAACTCGGCTGTTCGTATTACCGCAACAATAATAAACATAGATGTTTGTATATTGTTGGGTATACCTGAAGAGAACAGACAATTTTTCATTTCTAATAAAATATCAGTTTTATTTCTTAGCTTGTGTTTTCCCACAACATTAAATGATATGTTTTCATAGTTCACAAGGTTAATTATATGTATTTAAGGAACAGTTATAGATATGTCACAACACATTACATATTTTGTAAATTTATTAAATAATTGACTGGTTTGTAAAATCAATAGATAGATTACCCCCCTCTCCCGTCACCTGCCTCACCCCTAACGGTCTAACGTACTAATTACCGTACTAAAGCCAGTGGTGGATAAATATTGATTTTTTTTTCATTTCTTGTGTGATGGCGACAGTATTATTCAACTTGAATGCCTGAAGTGCACACGATAGAAGATACATTACGAGTTGCAATCTTTATGCAGATTTTAAGTTGTTGATTAAGGACTCCTGTTCGCCTGTATTTCTGTCGCAGCTATGGTTTGTAGTCGGTGAGCGCAGTGCCATCAAACACAACGCGATAGTTGCACATAGCTGGGACGACAACTGCTCCAAGACAGTTTTGTTATTTTCCTTATCTGTTTGTGTGCGCACACAAACGTTATAAGGGTTAACTTCCCATTGGGCATAAACGTAAGAGCTTGACAGAAAACAAGTTTTACAAAAATAATACCTTTCAATTTGTATAAATCTGTCATACAACGTATTTTCTGTTAAATGTAAGGATTTGCTGGAAAAGATCTTGAGTTATTAATTATTTTTTGCTTTTGTCACTCGCCGGGACGTTTTCTTTTAAGTATGCATCTGTTTCTCAGGGGTTAATCATAAGCAATGATCGCCAACTTTCCCAGTAGACTGACAAATACGAGTCATTGACGAATCCACTTTCACAAAGACTTGCCACAAGACAAGTCCACAAGAAATAGGATATCTACCCAGCACAAAGCTGAATCAAATTGACCCTATACATTTCCTGCTACCCACCTTCCACGTTCTCCGAGTGAAAGGAGAAGGGGTAGACGATCGAGAAGCTGCGGACGCTCCCACGTTCTGTGGACTAACAAAATTAACCAGCGAAATGACCGAGCCCCTCCGCGACCATTAAGGTGCAGGTTGGTTGTTATCAGATGGGTGGCCGTTGCGCCTGCGAGTCACGCCCTCGTGGTGCGGCGCTGCCCGGCCGGCTGCGGATGCGTTAACGAACGGCGCCTGATCGCCACCGCGACGCCGCGCCGCCAGGTTGCGCAGCAGTTCGATCACATGACGGACGACATGGGGAAACCCCTTCTTTTAATTTAAACGTGGAACACGTTAACAGGAGCTGTCTGCACGACCGAAATTACTCTATTCTAGTCGGATTACAAATATTCCATTTATTTTGATCGGAATGAGATGGGTTCAATAAATCTTTGATCATTTAATCCATTTATTTGCTGAGTGCAACGATATACAGTCTTTCCTTCGCTTCGAATGAAACTCGAAGTTGTCTCTCTTTGCCCGAGAAAATTTGACTTAAGAAAAAAATACTTAGAAACGCACTGTGTTTATTAGTTTATTGTATATTAGTCACAGCAAACTACTTCATTGTCCTCAACATGGTTTGTAACACTTCTGTTCACAATAAATTAACGTGTTTATTTCGCCATCGTCCATAGTATTTGTACCTCACGTTATGTTGGCATACCATTCGAATTTCTGCAAACTTAAATCCATCGCCAACCTCTAACACTAATTGAATTCACGTTCTCTTGTGGTGCTATTCTGTTCTTTGTACATCGAGCGTGTGGAATGAATATTACCTTGTGACAGTTTGTCGCTTCTTTACAGTAAAAAGTCGCTTTGTGACTACTATTTATATTTATTTGGATATAACTTATATTCGTAGTAGTTGGCAATTCGTGTTAGGCAGCCATATTGCATAATTCTCGTCAGTTTCATGACTTGGTGTATTTACTGATTCACTTCTCGTATTCTTTTATATATGTAAGTGGGTAACTTCGTAATGTAAGCATGTGTTTCAATATCTTGGATGGAAAGTTCAAAATCAGCATGTTGGCTCCACCATTAACCTAATAGCAAGGGAAATGTAACACTTGGAAAGCCACAAGATCCCATCAGATTATATTTTCTAAACACGTCGTTGAATCTTAAAACACTAAGATTAGATCTATGTGAGCACATTCTTATTACGATCTCCTACCATCTAGTGTCAATATGTTTTAACACCTACTTTTTAATAACACTGATTTAATTTACTTAAACACACACCAACCAATTCACAAGGTTTTTGTTAGATCTATAAAGGGATCGCACAAGACAACGAAATATATCACGTAAAGATATAAGGCAATTAAAATATGGAGGAAACCGACAAAAAATCACCAAAGAAGTGTCAGTAGTTTGCTTTTATTTACTCAGAATGAAGTAATAAATGTAAATGAATGTCAAGTTTCGCTATCTGGAAGTGTAGGCAACTTAGACTAAGTGGTATATTAGGGTGTGGAAAAATAAAACTTCCATATAGCAACAAACTTTTCATTTTATAAAAAAATCATTAAATGGGGCTCTTTCTTGAGGCACTCACATTTACTATCCAGCCCCATTCATCTAATTAAAACGTGCCTCTGGAGTTGCTCTGTCTTCCCGAAATCAACAGATTGGGAATCATATGAGATATTATGTTTTTTTATTATTTCTTGAAATAATTAAGAATGTGCATTAAAGCACTCATATCCCGGAGTTTCAGCAAATGCTTTTACATTAAGAAAAATTATGCAGTTTTCCTTCTTTGAGGGATTCAAGAAGATAAATTTGTCGATAGTACCTTTAGATCCTACAGTGTTACGTGTTTTTTTAATGTTGTACATACAATGATTTCCATTAACATCCTATGTAGATACCATATAGTGAAAATATTAGTAATTTGACCCCTAAGTTCATTTTGCGTATAATTGTCAACTGAACTTCCCAAGATTGCAACATATAAAGTACTTACTGTATTTCAATTTTTTTCTGTGTTGAGTAACGTATCAGATTATAAACCTCAAATTACTGTTTCTTTTATTGCATGAATCAAATGAAAATATCTCAATTTTTATTGTTCAACAGGACTTCAACAATCGCTTGAGATTCTATCTTTCATTCTGTCTCTAAACATACATGATATAGATTGAATTTGTCTCTGTTTTGCTGATGCACTCCCTCCTTTTCGAGCACCCTTCGGTGGAAGATAGGAGGACACATCACGGGGCTTAACTATGAGGAATGACCACTGGGACTAGTTTTACACCCAAACAAGGCCCGAAGAGAAGCACCGGGATCAAGGAATGGATTCCACTCCTGCATTGACTCTTGTATTTCACACTTCATTTGATGTATTTATACATCATCTGGTGAGACGTAACATTGTGAAAGCGAAGGACTCACACTCGGAGTTTCATGAACTAGAAAAGTTATTTTCGAATGAAAAGTAAATTTAATCTACTTCAGAATATCATTCATTTCATTAATTTTCATGATTACTCAGATAAGTAAAAGATCCTGAAATTATTATTCCTGAAAAAGTAATTATTCTTGAAAAATATTTTTATGCTCTGTGATAGTGTGGTAAGTACTTTACTGTATTTGTGGATACTTCTCTTCCATCATGTCTGCTCGTTAGGAAATACGTATGTCATAGTCTTACAGTAGTCTTCGTGGAGTGCGGATGTGTTTCATTCGAGCTCCCTCCGGCGATTGAGAATTTTACTGGTTAAAATACGAGTTAATCGATGTTTTGTGTGTATATGTTTCTTAAAGTACCACATTTTAGTTATTTTATTGCTAGTGACGCTTGTACATTAAAAATTTTCAATTGAACATTTAAGTTTTATCTTTGTGGCAAAGTGCTTCTACAGTTAGATACTGCAGTTTTGTATGCTCAGCGCCTCCGTTCTGATGTTTGCGTTTCCTGTGCGTTGAGCGCGAGTGTGCTGACGTAGGGGAACGATGGCCTCCAAGGCCGGCGCCGCTGCTGACAGCGCAAGGACTCCGCATAATGAAGAAACGCAAGAGGCGAACACTCGAGTGACAAGGTAAATGAAGAAAATACACATACCCAAAGAGCTAGCTAAGAATGCACAAAATGCAGCATATTCTATTTATGAGATCATTAAATTTAATCACCTAAATCAGAAAAAAATAACTGCATCCTCTATAACTTAGAGGATATCAATAATGAATTATCAATCATAAAAAGTACTTTAAATTACCTCATTACCAAAACAGAGTCATCTATAATATCTGAAGACACTATTGAGCAAATGGTGGAAAAAGTAACTAGTTCATTTATTGATTCAGCTAGAAAATTAACAATCCCGACAACAACCTATGCTAAGGCTGCAAGCACTAGCAAAAGAGCTGAAATTCATAACTTGCCGCAAAAAAATGATCCTGTGATTATGAAGCCAACAGGATCAATTCAAACACAGGATTGGAAGCTATGAAGAAAGTCATCAAAGAAAAAATTCCTCCTAAAGAGGCAATTAAGGTGAAGTGGTTCAAGTGAACTGCCAACAAAAGTGCAATTTTCTATGTAGCAACGAACGAGGACAGAAAGCTATTAGAAGACACCATAATGAACATTCCTGAATTACAAGTGGTAGAAAATAAGAAGTCACCAAAAATCATAATTCACGGCATACCCAAACATATTGACGAACAAACCTTCCTGGAAGACCTGATAAACACTAACTTCCCATCAGTTGATGTCCAAGACTTAAGAGTAAGGTATAAAACTGGTGCCAAGACGACCTAAAACAAACTGCTCTTGGATTTTGGAGTTGCCACCTCCCTGTTGGCGAGCAGCAGTCAACATAGGACGTGTGTCGTTGGTTGGCAATCCTTTAAGATTGAAAACTATGTGTTGTACGTTGCTTTGCATGCCAGAAATTTGGACATTCAGCAGCTAATTGTAAGCAAGGTGTAGTCACCTGCTATAAGTGCCATGGGGCTTATGATTCCCGTCAATGCAGATCGGAAGAAAAAGTAAATAGCTGCATAAATTGTGTTAGAAAAGGTCTTAAAGTACACAACCATAACGTGAATGGCAAAAACTGCCCTATATATGTTAAGGCTCTCGAAATCGAAATTGAAAGAACAAACTACAGCAATTGATTTTATGTTCACGTTCTTTTTCTGTCTATTTATCCAAAATGCCTAATCTTGATACTTTCAATAGGGATGATAATTGTACATTTTGCCCCGAACCTGACTATAACGATTTATCCACTAGATGGAATTAATCCACAATAATGTAGAAAGTCTTAATGTAACGTTATCCAATGAGGTAAAATTCATATTAATGCTACTGAATATCAGAAGTCTTAATAAAAATTTAAATTCTTTAAGACTTCTAATTGCTAGTTTGATCAAAAACCTGATATAACAGCATGCACGGAAACATGGGAACTAAAACATCCCTGTTTTATAAATATTTCGGGTTATGATATGCATTACAATAAAAGCTGTTTAAACCAATCTGATGGCGTTGTGTTATATATAAAGAAAGATATAATTGCAAATATTGTCACGGTTTTATACAACAATCAAAAAGTTTTAAATGCTGTAGTTAGAATTAATGTTATTATACAAATAAAAATAAGTGCTTTGTACAGGTGTCACGAACTAAAGAGGAAATAATTTATTGATTGTGCTAGAATCCTTCTTCAAGAAAACTCGAAAACAGAAAATAATTTCATTGAAAGAGATTTCAATATTGATTTCTTGAATATGGAGGATGAAAATTCAGAGAAATTTTATAACAACTTTCTGGAATTAATGTATTTACCGAATTCTCGTCAGTGATCAGAATTAACAATAATGGCAAAAGTTATTGTGTTAATATACTCTCTAAGTCTAACAGCTCATAAGCTTGTTTATACAATAATAGACCATGAACCGCTTTTTGTTAACGTAAAATCCGAAATAGTTCGTGGGAAAAAAATTAGACAAACCAATTCTTATGTTAATTACCGAAAACTTGTTAATTCATGTCATTGTGAGTATTGGACTAATTTCCTTAACGACGACATAAATCACTCATTAGACAGTTTGGTGAATTTAATGACCAATGTTTTATCCAAAGCGCGAGTTCGAATACAGATCTTGCGAAAAACTTAGCCAAGGAATGATTGGATCAATAAAGAACTGATCAATCTTACCAGAGAAAAACATGCTTTATAGAAGATGGAAAAGCGAAACTTATAATATTGTATTAAAAGACAAACCCCCACAATAAAGTAAGACAAGCAAAGATAAATTTCGAAAACGACAGGGTTAAACATCTTGATAATGACAACAAAAAATTATGGTCTTTCGTGAACGAGAAATTGGGTAAAATATGACATGAGAAGAAAAATTGAATTGTTGTTGTTGATGGAAAAGAATAAGATAAAAAATCGATATTGTAAATCAATTTAACAATTTTTTCAGCACTATCGGCTCCAATCTAGCTAATGTAATGTTACAAACTAACACAGCATTTTCTTCTCCCATGCCACAACCTAACGACCGATATTTTTGTTCTGTATCCAACTGATGAAATAGAAATAATTAATACAATTAAGTCATTAAAGAATAAAGCTTGCTGTGATGATAGTATCGGCCCTACTATATTGAAAAAGATTCATATTTTTATATGTAAACCCCTGGCTCACATATTTAATTTATGCATGGTTAATGGTATATTTCCCAAAGCTTTTAAGAGTGCAGATATTGTACCTATTTATAAAGCAGATGATAAGTCTAATGTGTCAAACTATAGGCCAATTTCACTTTTACCAGTTTTATCAAAGATTTTCGAAAAATTGTTATTTTCAAGAATCTCTAAATTCTTAGACAGTACAAATTATCTTTTTGATATGCAATTTGGCTTTAGGGAGGATAGAGGTATCACTTCGGACTTTGCATGCGTTACAGTCTTTATATACTCCAAATTAGATAAAAGTAAACCAGTTATTGCTGTTAGGTTGGATTTTGCAAAAGCCATGGTTGACCACAACTTACTAATAACTAAACTAGAGAATTGCGGTATGCGTGGTATAGCCCTAAATTTAAAAATAGATTACTTAAGTGGTAGAACGCAAGCAGTAAAAATTGATATCAAAAGCAATACAAAAAGGATTGCAACAGGTGCACCAAAGAGTTCAATTTTTTGGTCCCTTATTATTTATAATCTATATTAACAGTATTTTCAATGTAGGTCGCATTGTATCATATGTATAAGATACTATAATACTAGTTTCAGAGAGCACATGGGAAGAAACTGCGTTTGTTTCCAATAATTACTTTAATATCGTCTGTAACTGGTTTGTTTTAAACAAACTAAACCTATATATAGATAAATCAGTCTACATGGCCATTTGTAACTACACTGATAGCACCCCACATAATTTTGAATTAATATTAAATAACAGTAACTTAATCCGAGTACCATAAGTAAAGTATCTAGGAGTTCTCATGGACTGTCATATGAGATGGGATATTCACATCAATAGTATTACGAGAATTAAGTACTTAATATATGTATTTGCTAAATAAAAAGGCATTTTAGATAGGGATTCACTGATGATTTTATTTTACTAGTACTTTAATGGTTTAGCCACTTATATAATTGTAGCGTGGGGTGCTGCGTACGAAAGAAATAACAGGCGTCTTAAAATATTGAGGGACCGAATTTAAAAAATAATTACTGATAAAAATGTAAACGCGTTAATAAGAAAACCTCTCAACCTGAGACAAACATATAAATTTAATTGTATATGTTTACACTACAAGGAAATTAAATAAAATTACGTATGATCTCAAAAATCTACTAGGTTTAAAACTGTAAGACCTCCCACAGTAAATTTAGAAGTTGGAAAAGAAAGTTCTATATATAATGCCAATTCTGAGTTCAATAAATTACCAAATGCACTAAATCTCTTAATTTCACTCAAAGTTCCACCTATAAAAATCTTAAAGATCACATTGCGCTGCAATAAACTCGCTAAATCATGTCTTATTGAACAGTCGTTCTAATATTTTAATAAGGCTTTTACTGTTTGTACATTTGTTTTATTTTAATTTCACCCCAGACTTCGCAGATGTACATCTTTCTTAGTAAGAATATGTAATGTATGAATGTATTTGACAGATTTTGCAAGCTAATTGTAGTTGTATTTTATTCAGAATCTTACTTCACATGACTCATGTATTTTTGTGGTATGTTTCATCTTCTGTATTGTGTTTCATCTTCTGTATTGTTATAAGATTTGGATTTTTGAATTAACTGTTAACACATATCATATTTAATTTTGATTTATCTACATTTTTGACCAGAGTATCTATCTAATTTCAATTTATATTCCAATAGGATGATTTAATTTTCCATGATTAAGTAAAGTTACTTTTTTTTATTTCATGATTTTTTTACGTTACTTCTTGTAGATTCTCGATGTATTTTAGCCAATTAAGTCCTAAGTTTTTTTGTATTTTTTTTGTAAACTAATTTTAGATTGCAGGTCAACGTACAGGTTAATTCTACTATGTAAACTATGTATATTATGCCTGTAAATAAATAAATAGAATAATTTGAAAATGTATTTTGCAGAGTCGTGCTTAACACATTATTTAGAAGTCAATAAAATAGACATTATTATTACTTCTCATATAATTTGCCTGTACTCTTTTCACAAAATTGTGTTCGTCAGTCAAATCTCTATAAAGCATAACATGGTTTTAATAATACTCTATTTGATTGAAAATTGCAGTATTTCTGGTGTTCATAAATTGTTCTGGAAAGAGTATAAAGCATGCTGACATACTTTTTAAACACTTAAAAGAATATTTCATTAAATTTATCTCGTATATATAGCAACGTTATTGTAACGAAACCAATTTCGCGAATGGCCTTTGTTAAATGTTGAACTCACTGTCGACCCTCCCTCCATTAATTTAATTCCACCGCGTTGACTACAAAATAGTATTCCCTTCTTAAATTTCTCTAATCTCTTTCATAAAGCGCGAATTTCCGGAATTCTGCTCACTAGCCGTGGCTTCTGAAGTGCAATCGCGAGAGTTATATCTGAACGTTCTGCCTCATTGGTCGCTCTGAAAAGCAGACTGCCGCCGGAGAGAGATATCGCTCCCTGCCCGTGTTTTGTTTTTCTCCGTCAGCCCGGTGCTCACTCATTGCATGGGTGAGCAATTACTCCACAGGCGGAAGTCACTCTCTGCGCTGATGGCACACGTTATCACAGCAAATTTCCATTTTTTAAATACGGATACACGAGACTTTTTTCTGTAGCTATATTTTTGTTTATATTTTTACTCATGTGATACAAGTGCTTCATTGTTATACTCTGTATTCCTCCTGCGGCAATTTTGATTATGCAAAACGAAGATCTGATTCAAAATTAATTATAAGTGTTATACAAAGATATTATGATAAAAATTCAACGAATTAATAAATAATATTTTCCGAATAATTTAGAGAGTTGATAATATTTCTGTGTTGATACCTTTTTACATTGCGCTAAAAATAAATTGTTTGGTATTATTTTGGTATTATAACACGTAGCAAACTACATTTATTCTTATTTGAGAGGAACGTAGAAATGATAAATCCACCAATGGCTCTTGATCGGAATTGATGGGATTGTCCATTGCTTGCTTCGGGAGAGTAAATTAATTTCGTCCTCCACGAGGTCACATACATTTTAACTGCTATTTCGACAATAATAATAATATTATTATTATTATTATTATTATTATTATTATTATTATTATTATTATTATTATGTCGTTACTCTTCTCAGCTTAATTGTGATATAGTCGTTTGGTTTGTAAACCTATCCCAGGTTGGACCCAGCTTCCTTAGGAATAGGTTCAGAAAATATTATATTTGCTCTCAGAAGGAAAAATAATTGTAGTTAGCTCACTAAGTTGACACAAGATAGTAGAGCCAAGGAACAAACAAAACATTTTTCAAAATAAATTAAAATTACTTAAGTTCAAATATAATTATGTATATTTATACTAGAATAATAGCAATCCAAACATTGGTGGTCTCTTGTCTTGGTGTTAATAAATGATCCAATTTTTAAAGGTATCTTCAATACTCGATCAATATAACTACCAAACAGACATAGTTCTTTTTTTTCTTTTTTTCAGATGTAATTTTTTTACTCAATTCTCTCTTTCTTTCTTTCTCACCCATATTTTATAATGCAGTTTTCTTCATTCAATACTTTTGGAAACTCTTTGCATTCAAGTTTGAGATGAGACGGAAATTGTTTCTTGCATAATCAAACGCAGTGTAACTTTTTAAAACGCTAATTCCAACTCATAAATTAACCATCAGCTAATTATGGTGTTACCGAGCAATTCACTGGGATATTTAGAATCTGGGAAAATCCAGTTGTGATGTTGTTTTGGAATAAATTTGGTAATAATTATGCTTTTAAATATAACCAAGTAAATCGAACGTTTCCTGTTTTAGAGACCAACGTATTTAAAATTTGAGAGCATTACACTCATTACAATTTAACATGGTATTAATTAAAATTCGAAATCGTTCTCTCGTAGAAGGTAAGTTTCGAATATTCTCTTAAAACATAGGTTGTTGCTCAATGATCGGTGGATTCTAATTAAAATATGTTATTTTTACACAACGATTGTACAAGTTTTTGTATTCATCATATCGAGATATACCGGTCATTTAACGACCATTTGAAAAAATCTTGAAAATTGTAAGATGACGACATCCAATTGGTCTCACCTTGCACTCTACGTCTTCTCTGACAAAGTTGAAAAATACGTTTGACATTTGGTCATGGGGCATGTACACTTTAAGGTCATTCAATTTTTATGGTTCGTCTCTGTACACCTCCACAAAGAAAAATCACAAGTACCCAGATTGAGGAAGTGTTTGATCAAGAAATGTTACCATTGTCATAAATTAGGTGATCAAAAGGAACTATACCATTCCTTACTTCATCACAATATTAGTTGTGCGAACAGTTGCCTTAATTTGTTGGAACAACTGATTTAGCAGTCTCCTACTTTGTTCAGGTGTATGAAAGTTTCAAACACTGACAGTCATCATCGTCAAGCTCGGCAGTCATCATAAGTATTTACCCAACATTCTCCTCGTGTGTTTTCTTGTTGGCTTGATACGATCCGCTGATTTACGTTTTAAAGCTGAACCGGTTTCTCTAAATTTTATATCATGACAAAATTCTGTTTTGGGATATATTCTTCCTCTTACAAATGAACAGCGTAATGGAAATTTGGGAGTTTAGGAAAGAAATACTTCAATACTTGTTGCATCTGATGGTGGAATATTTTATATCTTTTGTATGTTGAAGAAGCTAAAAGTAATTGAAAAGTATGATTTGGAAAACTAGTTTGCTAAAGAAAGATCTTACATTGTGATGAAGTGTCAATTCGATGGAAATAATACGTCTAATGTGTTATTTATATTATCCACACTATTGTATATTACAGCTCTGAAGATGGAATGAATGTTTCCGAAACGTTAGGAAGTACTAGTCGTCGTTTTCATTCTTGCCAACTCGTGAAAAACTAATTCTAATTAGAGCTGAAAATTTGCAACTTATTATTTTAACAGTTCGTGTATTCCACCAACTTAATTTATGCTCATGTCTTCATTTAACAATATATGCAAAAAATGTTACCAGTTTTTTATTTATTTATGTGTAAGTTAATTTCAATAAAAATCATATATTGACTGATTTTTTTTCATTTCTTTCTGTAGAAAATTAGATTGCTGGACTTTCCAATGTTCTTCTCAGTCGACCATCAGATTCATCACAAACATTTGTATCTCCAGTAGAAACAACACGCGTACATCTGACACAAAAAAATTTCATTGAATGTTTTTATTGAAGGATATATTAGTAAGTAAAATGACATAGCTTCAAAAAATCTATTCTATTTTTTTTAGATCTTATAATTTTTTTAATTCTTTGGATTCATTGCCGTTCTAAAAAACGAGCGCCCCCTCTCCACCCACGACATGGACTCACCACTACGTCGCGTTGAGGTGCTCGCCTTGACCGCAACTGCACTTTATAGTGGCCGGCGCAGCACGGGGAGGTGCGCTCGTTAAAATTTACAACGGCAGCCACGTTTATTGGGGGCGCTTCAGCCGCTACTACCCCTTTCCCCACTCCATCTACATTTGCTCGCGCATTCTCTGCTCCTCTTCGTGCAACGTATACTTCATACACAACTTAGTATTATCTTTGTGTCTCCTTAGACTAAATCCCTCTTTTTACACTACTACACTCGCACATTTTTGATAATTTCTCAATTCCAGATTACAACGATCACTCCTATTTTCTGTCTCTTTTCCGTACACGCGTGCATTATACCTAGCATTCCATATCCTCAACCTAAGCATAATCTGTTATTAATGGAAATCCTCATGGTCTCAAAAAATTGACTCGCAGTTTTAAGAACTTGCTGTGGAGTAGGTACTCATTTATTTTGACGTATATATAAGAAATACTTTACTGCTTCTCTTCATTTCATTCACTGCTTTTGAGTTTGTGGCTTGAACCATCACCTCCAAATCACGAAAACATTGATGATTTATTGTTAGTCAATTTATTAATCAAAACATAATTGTCAATAATTGATAATCGGGAACATTGGTAGTGTAGAAGTAATGTTATAAAAGTGTATTACTCTTTGTAGATAAGTTAAGATTGTTCTGTAAAAAATATAATGATTTATTCTTTTTTCAGGTATTACAAATGACTGGTGTATTTTCGTTAAAATCAATAGAAATATTTGCCTGCAAAAACAGCTTTCTATTCCATATAAGATCGACGACAGATTATACGAAACATTTGACTGAGAACGATCCACATACCACTTTACATCGCCAGATTAATAATTACTTCAAGCAAAATAAATAAAAATTTGTTCAAAAATACCAAAATAATCTACAAAGCTATACTTCACGAAGCTACCATTTCCATCCTATCTCAAATGTGATCATGCCACCACCAATAGTATGGCCACAAACATTTACTACCCTCCTCTTTCTCCTCTCTCTTCTGTTCAGTCCTTGCTTGCTACCCCTTCGCTCAACTTGTGACCAAGCCTTGGAAGCATTTATTACCATGCGAGCTACTTAACTGTAGCGGTTGTGGGATGTGGCAGAGACCTGCGGAGGTTAAAGGGTATGAAAAAGGTACTGACGGTGGGAGGGAATCGGAATTTCTGGAGACGAGAGGAAAAAGAGGGTAAAAATATGCTTGTAGGTTCAAGCTAAAATGCAAAGAATTTGCGTAATAATCCTATAAATTTTTTAGAAAGGACATGAAACTGATGAAGGGTTTTACAACATTCTGGGAAGCGTTCTGACATTTAGAACAATACCAGTAAAGACCATAATTAAAATTATATACGTAAATTCTATTCATTAATGTTGTAATTTAAGTGCAATAAAATGTAAATAGAATCAAACAATAATTGAAAATATTGGGAAAGAAATTAAATTTGTTCTGTAAACTACTCTCAGCAATATTAATATACTCTCAAAATAAAATAATATTCTTATAAAGAAATAAGAGTTTCAAGAAATTGTAGACACTCACATACTATTTAGAAACTTTATTTACCGATTTATAACTCTGAAATACAATATTACATATACTTTAAATTAACAATTTAGATACCCTAGTAGCAAAAAATAAGGGTTACTTGGCATATATACCATATATAATACGTTGGATGGCCATAAATTATGGTAAATGCCCTGCGCAGGTCTGTAAATGAAACGATTTTGATGGTTTTATTAGCATTAATCGTTATATTTTATATCCGGAGAATCTGCTACTCGAATTACCGGGAATTATGGGTAGTTTACAATAGTACCAACGTGATAAGTTCTCAGAACTACCAACGTGATAAATGTACCTTAATGGGGTTTGGGGTTCACGCTGGTACTACATAACCTCTATGCAAGACTAACTGAATAGAAGTGATTTTACAGAACATGTTTTGTGCTGAGAGGTTATGGTGACTTTAATATCTCATCCTCATCTGAAGAATGTAATTTCCAATACACATACAACACAATACGAAATATGTAATTTCACTCACTTTGAATTGTCACATTTGCAACGCAAGAATAACACATAGTAATTACAGGCTAGGCACTATATTTTTACATCATTGTAATACATCAAATACACAACTTTTACAATAAAGGAAAAAGTACAATAAAGTTATATAAGTTTCTTTTCTGAAATTCACCGATGGTTCATAAATATTTAAACATACACATCAAAAACAGTAGAACTCATCGTAAAACACCCCATTACCAACATGTGTAACTTATAACGGAGCAACAAAAAGAAATAATAAAAAACGATAATTTTTAGCTGAAAATAGGTCTCATACTGTGGACACTTTACCATCTGTCAATTATTAACTGCAGGAATAAGAAGCAAACCTCGCAGAAATGAATATTTTTTCACACCAATGAATATAAGCTATAAACATGAAGCAGGATATTCTAGTTCTGACGATTGATTCAATGTAAATTTGCACATATATTTCAGTACAACAATGATTAAAGTAACAGCTTTCGGTCAGGTAAAATGGCGACGAGCTTGGAATCGAACCTGGGACTCCTGCTTTGATCGCACGATGTTAACCACTACACCACCCGTTCGCGTTCCACAACTGTACTGGTTGGAAATGGTGTACAGTTGTGGAAGGAGGAGTCACGGGTTCGATTCCCGACTCGTTGCCATTTTCACCTGACCGAAATTTTCACATATCTTCTCCACGTGTAGGGTTCACGGAAATAATATGTACAATGATTAAAGTAATTTTTATCTAATAAATACATTGTACAAATAACTATTGTATTTGAATTTTTGTACACCTCGCAGCATTACATTCGAATGCAAATTACAGATAATATCGCACGAGAAAATCCTAGAACTGAACTCTGGAAATGGAGGGTCAAGTAGTGATATGGGCTAAAACAATGATTGAACCAATTTAACATTATGGTAACATCCTCACCATTTTCTTTGTATATCCTTCCATGAGTGCTGCTACCTCTACCATCGCCTTCATCTTCATACTTAAACAGATTTTCTTAAAACGAAATCGCCGACTGTGACCGAACAATTGTTTATAATTGTTCATATTATAATTATCATACCCTAACATACTAATATAAGAATGGAAGAGAGAAGAAAATAGTACGGAACTATAAAGAAAATATTTCTTTATAATTTCCGGAAATATGACTTGCGTCGTATATAACTTATATTAAAAAATTGCAATAATACTTGAAGTAATATGGCATTTATGTTTTTTTTAGAACCTTGAAGTTACCATATTGTTATATTTGGCCCAATGAATGTTATTTGTATGTAACATCTGATGATGACCCGCACCTGCGGTCTAAACGTTATGAGGTAATTTGTACTTTTTCTGAATACTCCATCTCTATAATGAATGGAGTCAATTTAATTACACTTATTAACAATTTTTAATAGTCACCATCATGATAAATTTAAACGAAAAACATTTGCTTCATATCATAAGAAAGTCTTGGATTGCAAAAATGTCTGTCTTTGGCACTCGCCCTGAGGTCATGACTTTTTTCTGCCCTATGAAATGTTTCACGTTGAAGCTATGCACAACACTCACGCTCGTTGACTATGGAATGATAATTGACACATTTCCAAATTGTACGGAGGCCACATCAGCATAGGGTCAGATGAGGGAAAAGGGTAAGCAAAGGATGTGTAGGAACACATTCCTACATATATAGCGAAACACATACCTCAATGCGTATGATGAACTCCTTTCATGTAATTAACACACGAAAACGTTACATGTAGCCACAAAGGCCAAGCGCCATGTTGTTTACTGGTTGTCAGGACGATATCACTCTTTGCACAAAAGAGTCTCAACATACGACGCCAGAGAATCCTCCACATTGTAAACATTAGAAGATTCCATACAACAAAGAGACGCCTCAATTGCGGTTCCATGCAACTAAAAGACGCCTAAATTCACTACCGAAATGCTTCGAAATCCTCGAGAAACTTCCGTAATACTCGAGAATATTCGAGAACTCAGCCCAGTTTGTTAAGAAATTTCTAGAGAATCTCAATAGACGAACCTCGACATAGTGTTGTGTCGCCCCTCACCGTCGACTGTTATTGTTTAGCTTATACCGGCAGCAACGACGGGAGTTCATTACGCTGAGAATCCTTGTTGAGTTCTCATCGCCATCCGATAACCTCTAACAAGAATCCCAGCTCCGCAGAAATATTTCTATGTCCAAGATCTTGGATTATCGACACGCAGAAATGATACTAAGTTCAACTTGCGACTGGAGCATCAACACGCAGAAATATTTCTATGTTCGAGATCCGTGATTGAATCATTTCCAGTCTACGAGCGTCGAAGGATTTCAACTTCGAAGTATCAGACGTCCCCATCTAGTGAGCCGAAGGAATAACTCTTCATCCAGCGGATTTCAACTTCGAAGTATCACACGACTGCGACGCCCTCACACCGTCAGTCCGGGAACTAAGTCCGAGACACGAAGATACGACACGCCATCCTGTGAGAACGAAGATAACTTCGACCAGCGGCGCCGTCACGCACCAGAATATCGTACTCCGTCGACTAGCTACAACTGGACATCATCAGCGGTGCCATCTAGCGACAAAGAAGGAGACCTCTTGAACTTCAACAACCTACTTGCCTAAAGTCGTGAGTTAAACGAACGAGGCATCACTTCACACAGAGGTTTCAACGCCTGTCGTTCGTCGTCTGGTGTTATTTACTGTTTATAATACGACGACTTGTTTACATAATAAACCTTGTCCTATTCAAACCTCTGAGTATTTATTTTGGAGAGGAAGGCACCTTATCGCGAAGCAAGCCTCAGTGCTGAGACTTGCGAAGCAATAAAAAATGTTCCCCGACAGATGCTTGCAAGCGGATCTCGTTTTTTGACCGCATCGTAATTTCGAAGGCAGGAAATGGAAGGGACTTTCTCATAGGACGGTCCTGTACTAATAATCTGAACTTTCATAAGACGAACATCTTTCAGATCATAAAAGCCCGTTTAGATATTTCACTTTATACACATTACCAGAGAATTGGGCAGTTAAAAAATGTAATCAACGACCAGGTTTGAACGTTAGCCAGTATTTTGATTTAATAACATTAATACGATAACAACAACAAAGTTGCAATTGGATCTATGAGGTTTGGTTGACTATTTTACCTTCAAATTAATTAAACAGACTTTTTGAAAATATTACTCTATCGATATTACTGCATTTGAAAACAAAACTTGAAGCTGGGATTTACAACCTAATGATAATAGCCTTTGCCTCTGAAACACTTATGAACTTTGTACTAATCATTCTTATTTTCTCAGTAAAGATTAATAAACACTCACTCGACACTTCCCACATAAAGAAATACTGAAATCAAGAACTACAGTCACCATAGAAACCTAATAACGCGTCGCAGTGAATTAGTTAAAGCCGAAGAAACACAAAACACCGCCACACAGTCTATATGCCATAATAGTGCTTAACCAAAAATTATCATAAAGGAATAACCCGAATTTTAGGTAACTAACGCATAGAGATAAATGAAGTAATATTGAACAACTTGAGATGATGGCATAACCTGTAGACCAACTTTTAAAAAATAAATCCGAAGTTTCTCCACACGTTTGTCTTTTCCAGGATCATATTGGTGAAAAAACAATTATTGGTCTTATTGCATTAAATAAGGACTCTCAATAATTCAACGTATGTCCTTGGCTAATATTAATTTCTCTGTAAATGGGGTCCACTATTTCCTGGTGCCATTAAAAGAATCTGAAACAAATACATTTTTTATAGTAAATACATGTTTTGTAAAAATGTAGTTTTGTTCATTGCAAATTGTAGTGATGAACTTAGTCACATTCCATATTGCTTAGTCACTTTTAAAACTGTAATTTCTTGTGCAATAATTACATCAGAATTGATCATATAACAGTAGAAATCTGAAGAAATAGAATGGAAAGGTATCAAACCTAGAACAAAAGAATACACCGAACAGTGACAACGATTCAAGATGATAAACATGTGAAATCGTTCTATAATTAAAAGGAAAAATACTTTTCATTGGGTTGAAAGTATGAAAGGAAGGCAAAATGTACAAGTCATAAATTCAAAAATAATTTTTGCTAATTTAAAAATCAGTTAAATTAGTTAGGGCAAGATTAATTCCAATAATAGAATATTGTTAAATCAAATGGCCAAAAAATAATAATTTGATTAACACCTGAAAACCATTCGTATCAATGTTCCACAGTACTAAAATCGAACAACCGGGTGAAATCCATGTGGAATATTGTTAACAATTACACGTCAACTTCTGAAAACCGGGAAGAAAATGTTTCTTTACTAAACGATGGCAAAATCGTATCAAANAGGACATCGCAAGTTTGTTTAATTCTCACTTCTCAGAAGTTGGTAAAATAACGAACTCAATATATCCAAATCAATGTCCTCAAATTATATCCACCCACGTACCCAATTCTATGTTCACTTCCGAAACTAACGTCAGTGAAGTCATGAGAATCATCAGGTCCTTAAAAAACAAATTTTCACGAGGCATAGATGATATACCTGAGTTTATTGTTAAATCTTCGTCCCACGCTATATTAAATCCACTCGTAAATATTTTTAATAGTTCTTTATCGGAAGGGGTGTTTCCCAATATATTTAAGAGAGCTAAAGTGAAACCTTTACACAAGAAAGGAAACAAACTTAATATTGGAAATTACCGACCAATATCTCTACTACCCACTTTCTCAAAAATCCTAGAAAAATTGTTCTATAAGCGTCTTCTAGATTTTTTATCAAAATATAACATTCTCTCTGACGATCAACACGGTTTTAGGAAATCCTTTTCCACTACAAGCGCCATATTTTCCTTCTTAAACGATGTTACCACATCTCTAGACAGTGGAGAAAATCCTCAGGGTGTTTTTCTTGACTTATCCAAAGCATTCGATGTCATCGATCACGGAATTCTCCTTTCAAAATTGCATTCTTTAGGCATTCGTGGACTTCCACATCAATAACTAACTTCTTATTTAAAGGATAGATATCAACAGGTAGACATATCCTATACAAAAAATAAAATACTTGAGCGTTGTCATTCAGAAACAAAGCCACTTACTTGCGGAGTACCCCAAGGTTCAATTCTGGGCTCTATACTGTTTTTATTGCATGTGAACGACATGTCATCATCCACATCAGATTGCAAAATGGTTCTTTTTGCTGATGACACTAATTTACTATGTAAACACGCCAATGCTCAAAAAGTTTTGTCTAACCTTTCGAATTGGTTCCATGCAAATCGTCTCATTGTAAACACTGACAAAACAGTGTCTATGTCATTTCACAATAGTAATACAATCTTTACCCCAGGTTTCTCTTTCTTTAAACGGAACACNACCATCACAAAATATTTATCCCAGGTTTCTCGTTTTTAAATGGAACACAAATTAAAAACTGTACGAATACAAAATTCTTAGGTCTCCATATTCAAGACAACCTCAAATGGAATTGTCACATTGACAATATTAATTCGCAATTAAGCAAATTGTGTTATGGATTCCGAATCTTAGTTAACGCAGTTTTTCCATGTATTTCCCGTTGAGTTTATTTTGCAAACGTTTACTCCCATTTACGTTACAGCATTGCCTTCTGGGGTAATTCCGGTCAGAGTATTCAAACTTTCAGAATTCAGAAGAGGATAGTTCGGATAATTTGTAAATCTCACCCCCGAAACTCTTGTAAACCTTTATTCAAGGAATTAAATATCTTAACACTTCCCTGCATTTATATTTATGAAACAGTCGTGTTTGTTAAGACCGAATTACTGAAGTGCCACCCTTGTTTTATGCGAAACAGTGTCGTTCACGAACACAATACTCCCAATAGTAATAATATTCATCAACCACTCTTTGCCAAAAAGGACCGTATCATTCGGGAATCGTTCTATATAATTCCCTGCCCAAGAATATAAAAGATATTATGAAATTGAATCTGTTCAAATCAGCGGTTAAAAACTACCTCCTGCACCAGTGCTTCTACACTGTAAAAGAATTTATTGATTTTAACAAAAGTTAAATTCGTCTTGTA
Source organism: Laupala kohalensis (assembly GCA_002313205.1). Taxonomy (NCBI): domain Eukaryota; kingdom Metazoa; phylum Arthropoda; class Insecta; order Orthoptera; family Trigonidiidae; genus Laupala; species Laupala kohalensis. The sequence continues at coordinate 3,885,302 of NNCF01127530.1, read as the reverse complement.
CTTTATCACGCCATTGCTGTAGTACTTTTTAAACAACTTATAACAATTTCAAAAACTATTTTCTTGCATGATTGTGTTGTCTTATGGCTCATATTAATTTAGTTTTATGTGTACTCAACATTGGCACGTTTGTGTACATAAATTCTGTAGCCCCATCCTGGCCCGGGTTTTTCTCCGGTTTTCCTTCGGGTAGAGGCGGATTTATCATACAGGTTCTCTAGGCTTTGTCTAGGGGCGGGTCTATTGTAACAATAAATCGTGAATTTAGTGTTATTTCAATTCTTATGATTTTTAAACACTATACTCAGAATAATCTATAGTTCGATAATAACTTGTACATGTAATTTTTTGCTTAAAATTACAAACATATTGACATTCTATTAGTATTATAACTCGCAGCTAACTTTTTATCTTATCTAGGAACTTATGCTGAAATTTTTGAATCCGCCTCTGTCTTAGGACCCTTGATCTGAATTGATGGGATGGTCCCTTGCTTGCTTTCGGAGAGTAAATTAGTTTATTGTCCTCCACGTGGTCATACGCAGTTCGTACTGTTTTTTTGACAATAAATTTATTTATTTATTACTGGAGACTAGGCAGTATGTTACTAATTTACTTACATGAGTACAATTGTTTTTTAGCATCTAATCACGAAGAAATAATTTTATGAAACTCTTGTATTAATTTTACAAAATCATAATGTCAACTTGCCAGTAACAAAACAAAAACATCAAGATAAGAACGTCACCAAATCTCACTATAATCAAACTTATCTCATTTGCACCATCATACAAACCTTTTGCAGAAACTCCAGGAACATAGTTTCTAATCTGTTCTTTGTAGAATTAGTTCTTTCTTATTCATTCAATATTAGTATAATTTATCACCATTCTGAGAAAGTATTATTGAACAGTAAGGTAAAATGTCATATTCATCGGTGAACATGGAAATGGTAAATCATCATCGCATTTTACTTATTAATGTATTACTTTCTCAAACATATAACTTACCGAACAATTAATAAACGATAGGGAAGGCTTAACTTGCTAACATGTGTGTACAACAATGTCAATGTTAGAGAAATACTAGCACTCAACTCACTTGGTATTATTATATAGAAAGTTTTGACACGTCGGTTATATGTTAAGTCATCGGATAATGAAATAAGTTCATTCTTCATCCCTTTATCACTTAAGAAAAAGTGTACATCTTACTAGTTGAAACTCGTTAGACATAAACACGCATACACAGGGTACGTTTACGCGGCAACTACCCAGTGTTGCTACTATTACCAATACTAATTTTAACAAAAGCCGAACTGATCGCGTAGCTGTTCTAAATACCAGTGATCTCAACTGTGTATATATAATATATTTACGTACAGATCAATGCAAAATACCTATTTGTGACAATAATTCGAAGCATATGCTATTTCGATGTCTTTTACATTGAAAAAGTCTAATTCATTTGATACAACTCAATATATTAAGTGAAACGAGATATGTAGATCGTGATGTGTTGGTGAACCCTATTTGATACCCGCTACATTTGAAAAACATTCACGAAAATAATCTCACTCGTGCAATTCAAGGTGTAGCATGAAAAAATCTACTGTTGTAATGTATTGAATATTCTGATACTAGTCCCACAAATGAAAGGAGAAAGAAAATACAAATATTAAGTGACCAATGACAATGACCGGTACATATTTAAAACATTTTACCAAAAACAAATTTCTTTTAAAGAACAATGAAGAAACCATACCCTATATTTATTATATAATGAGCCAATAACTAGCACATTAAGAAATAATTATCAGTCTAGTTAGTTGCAATGTAAATGTTGTTATAAATAATATATTTTAATAGCAGTAATTTTAGAACATAAAAAATAAGAACATTCTGAATGACATGATTAAACTAGAACATCTTTATAAATAAATTTATTATCAATTTATTTAAAAAAACATGTTTTATTGAAGTACTAACTAAAATGCTTATTTCCTAATATTTTCATCCTGTACAAAGTTGTGACGAAGGTATAATTCGAAGAAGAAAGAACTGTAAAAAAATTGCATCATAGTCGATTCATGCTGTTTTTAATAAACTAAAGGATTTAGTCCAATAACAGATTTTTAGTGTCTTGAGCTCTTATGGCATTTATTTCAATCCGCAAAAAGAAAATATCTAGATTAACATACAGAATTTCGTAATATTCAATAAAAGTAATATCATTGATTTTTTCATATATATTAACTTTTAGACATCTTTTTTATGAATCATGTTACTGCATATGACCAGATCCAAAGTAGTTGTACAACTTGTATTCGCTGGAGCTCTCTCGAGTCACTTAGAATTTTCACATTGGGTCATTTCACATTTTCACATTAGTGATTCACGCATTGGGTGGCATATTTTGTACAAAGTGAAAATATGATATTAAATATTGCTCCAAAACGTATATAACAATGAGTAGATACCTAAATTAATTTTAGTTATAACTAATTCCTCTGTTCATACATTATCTCTATTCAAAGAAAACACCCAAACCACAAAACAAAGAACTAAACACCTAAAATTTCAACTGTAAGACGATCAATTTTTACAAACAATTTTTGAAAAATGTTATTCATACAGTTTTACTTAAATTTAGGCACAAAAAGAATTGAATTATCCATAACTTAACTTTTCAATTTGCATTCACCTTTATCAAAATTAATCTTACCACGAAGAACACACATTTGTAGCCAAATCGTCAATCCACAACCTTCATTAAGTATCAAGTTGTCAATGACTTGTTACACACACAGCACAAAGAACCAAATACAGGAAATCCTTGCAAATCACTGCACATATCCAGTTCTCCAGACCACAATGTAGTATAAAAGGTAGATAAGAATATCAACGAACACCACTTCATCATAACCTGAGTCTCTCCGTATCCACTCGAATCCAGAAACTAGACAAACACTGGAGATTTGAAAATCACACTATTAAATGCAACTTTGCTACATGTACACTACTGATAACAAAAAAGGGCCCATTTATTTTTCTAAGTCCCACGCTCTGACCAGTTTTGGTGTTAAGTTTGCAACGCCTCTCTCCTCCTGCTTCCCCTTCGACTGGGGAAGTTTCGTTCGACCAATCGTAGGTCTATTTCAAACGGCTCCCATATTTGGAAGACTAATAGAAGACATCGTGCCCCTGGTAAATCGTAACGAGAGGAAACACCGCTATTAAAGAAATATTTTGTTTTTTAAATACACATTTTGGACTTCTATAACAAAAATATTCTGTATATTCTTGACTTCAATGAACTTTACCACTCTCTATATAACGACATCTCGAGATTCGTTGTCTCGCAAGGTCTTCATAGGCAATGTAAAAGATATTAGAGTTTCTGTAAAAAACGTTTGCGTAATACTGTCATAAAATATAGTTTTTAACAGAATTTTAATATAATTGCAAGATATCGTATGGAATTGGTATAATTC
>NNCF01127530.1:3856598-3881719 GCA_002313205.1 Laupala kohalensis | reverse complement strand
AATTAAATAAATATAGAAAACGTTTGTCTCAAATATGAACTAATAACACAAAAGTTTAATTCTCGAGTTATAAATAATATAAAACTACTTAAGGAACAAATAAATTACATCTTCTAGTGACATATTTATCCACGATATAACAATTTGATAGTAATCGTGCAACCTAAACAAATAATCAGAGATCAATAATATGAAAACCTCGTTTCAGATATGGATAAATAAAAAAAGACAAATCCCTATTATTTATTCCAATCAAATTGAAATGTATTAACTAATATTAATACCATAGGTTTTCTTTTTTTTATTCCTACTTCTTTCTCTGTCATTAGTTCCTTCTTTCCTTTTTTTCACTTTTCGCTTCTTTCTTTTTCTTTTTTCTTTCTTTCTCTTTCTTTCTTTCTTTCTCTTTCTTTTATCCATTCCTTCTATTATTGTTTCTTTCCGCGTTTTGCCTTTCTTTCTTTCTTTCTTTCTTTCTGTTTCCTACTCTCTTTCTCTCCTTCTTTCTCTCTCTCTCTCTCTCTCTCTTCTCTGTCTTTCTTTTACTCTTTCTTTCGTTCTTTAATTCTTTTTTCTTTCTTTTCTTTCTTTTTCCGTCCGTTCCTTTCTTTCTTTTTTCTTTCTTTCTTTTTTTCCTTGTTTCTTTCCGCGTTGTGTCTTTCTTTCCTGTTCATCTTTATTTAAAAGCAAATGTTTCCAATATCTTATCTTATCTGATCAGACAAGCATTACTACCCGAGGTCTAAAACTATCCAAGTGTAATAAAGACGTGTAGTTTTTCAACCTCTGTATTTCTATTCTTAGCAAGTCATACAAATCCGAATGCTATTTCAGTGTAACGAATACTGTTAGTTTAATTCAATAAGTGCATATAACTTTTTACTTTATTAAATTTTGTGCTCCAAATGTATAATATGATAAATCTAGATATGAATGTACTTTTATTGAAAATATTGTTTGGATATAAATTAGACAACTTAAGGCATATCCATTTCCTGTTCAATATTTTTATTACAAACAAGTATACTTTTACATAGTTCCAACTTCACTAATGTTGGTGAGAGTAGTAAACAATGCTATGGTGTATTAACATATCACACTTACTTTTCAGTCAGAATTAGAATCTCTCGAATTGCTTTTTGTATTATTGTTTTCTTTAAATATTTGTAGAATTGATTGCTTTTTAATTCAATACTGAATAATTTCTGCATGGGTTAACTGAAATTACAAAAACTTTAAAATATTCCTTGTGAAATATATTATTGAATACTATCATTCACAAATAAACAAATTAAAAATAACTTAAGAGATCAAGTATAGAAATTATTTAAAAGAAACGTTAAACTAATGAACTAAGGAATAATTAGACGTCGTATACTTAGGAAACGTTTCAACGTAATGCAGATTGAACTTCGAAAGTGTTCCAACTTTATTTCCTTTAGTAGCCAGCCACATTGCCAGATTGGTCGTAATGCGACGTTGCCGCATTGCCAATTGAGAGCGTATGTTTTAAGATTTTCCAAAGCAATGTGAGAGCATGAATTAAGGTTTCGTTCATTATAGCTCCCAAACAGATATTACGAGCTGAATTGTGGTATAAACTATTTTCAGAAATCAGTTCACAAATGTCACCGGTATTCGAACCCACTTTGTGATGACAGAACAATCATTGCAGTGCTTTACTGTTCTCAGCCAATTAAACTTTTGCTGGAGGAGGTAAAATGTCTGTTGAAAAATTCGAACAAACAAATAGTCACTCAAGTCATCAAAAATTACTAGTGTTCACTAGTCCACAGCGTAACTCGTCTAACCTAACATATTAATCGTTTTATTACAGGCACCACTTGTACGCACTTAAATGAAACTTGCATTACATGATGAATACTTATTTTCAAACTCCAGTCCTCTACATTGCGCGAAATATTTTAAAACGCGTCGAAAACATACGAAGATGGTACACGATATTATTCATGAAGTTTCTATATTTTTACAATGACTTTTTAGGTCATCGAACACAAAGGAATTATGCGTGAATGATCCTTGATTAATGATGTAATGAAGTGATAAAATCGTAATAAATTACGGGAATAATCCTGGATTCAAATTAAATTATTGCGCCAATAATGACAAATTAACGTAACTTCGGTAGGTTAGCTTTTGCTTCCAGGGTATTTTTTCTTCATTTTCAGATTACTGTCTACTCCTTTACTTTCAGGAAAATACTACAAATCTTTTCTCAGATAAGATGTTTAAGAAGTACAATGTGTCTAAATACGCCCAATACAAGAATATACTCTTTAATGTAATATCGATAAGCCCATATCTATTAATACTTGTCTCTAGTCTGTATTCATTTCATCCATCGTAACTGTAAAATAAAAGGAAAAGAAAAATGAAAGGTCAGAAGGGCTTCAGAAGCTTAATGCATCAGGAGAAATATCGATTGGATATTAGTTGTTACATTTGACAACTGCACAATGAATATGAAGTGACTATTGAATGAAACTAACATTTTGTATGATAATATGAAACTTTACTTTTATTTACGAAGATTTCTATTTACCAGGATATGAAGGCAGATACTTTCTCCCATCTGCTAGTCCCACCTTTCTCTCATCATTCTCCCATCTGCTAGTTTCGTATTTAACAACAAACAATGTAAACAGGACATCGAAACAATTGTACTATCCATAATGCACAATGAGAAATCACTTGTAAATAAATCCCTACGAATTCTATGTATACCAGCAGAGCTGTCAATTATCAGGACTCAAGTAGCCAAGTAACACTCTTTTAAAATGATCGAGTCAAGTACCTTCTTTTCTTGATGTAAATTTTGGATGCTGATATCTGAGAAAGGAAAAGGTGAAAGATGAAACAGCAGGAAATCGTCAACAAGTCTTTTAGTGCTGTAAAGTACGACACTTAATTTGTGTGATTTACTCCGTCCGAACACTCAGAAAGGGAACTACAATTTTCTAAGAATTTAAATTAATCGAATATATGATATTACTCTGTCTGTAATTTTTGTTAAAATTATTGAGCTTTCTTCTTCTTCTGTATATAAAACATTTATTTTCAATATAAACTTGTTCGGGACAAACCGCGTCTCAGTAGACATAACTACCAACATTTCGGCCATCTTGCTGTGGCCTTCATCATGTCAGAGTGGGACTGACCTAAGTTCTCTGTCGCACTCAGCTGGGTCGAACCGGTCGCAGACAGACGCGGTTTGTCCCGGAAAAGCAAGTTTTTACTGACTCCTGCTGTGGAAGCCTACGTTTACATTTATTTCTAATGTTGCATAGAGTTCTTATTTGGGGGAAATGCTCTAATTTGTTTTCACGTTTTCCATAAATTCGAGATATATTGGATTTCTACAGACCAGATCTATATCTTCCAATCATCGGCTATTTTCTATGAACGTGACACCATCAAGTACAAAAGCAACCGCTCGTCCGCCCAACCAGAAACATGGCGAAAGTATCACTGTCGTTGTCGGGGGTGCACACCAGAGGGTGGCAGATTCGTACAGGTAGAACGCTGCTCTCACAAATAGTAAACTACCGCCAGCAGCGAGACAGCTCTATCTGATGGCGTCTAAATTGCAGAGGGACGGCGGACGCGTCCAGCGAGCGGGCGGGGTCGCAACGCTCCGATATCCGCTGTGAAATATGCTAATTAGTGTGTGCAGTTCCTGCGTTGCGCGTTTCGTAGCAGCGCGCGGCGCTAATGGGGTGGATGGAGGGATGGACGCGAGATGACGTGCGTTTTCCCTTTGCGCTAGAGAATATAACACGCGCTGGAGAACAGAGCATTTGAATGCGATAGTATTTGGAGCAAGGTAAACATGTAAGCCATTCTTGTATTCTAAAAATGCTCAATCATTTTGGGAATACTATATAATATAAGATCACGCAGGATTAAAATAATAAAATGGTTTCCAGCTAAATTTAAAACAAAATTATGACAATCCTTGAACAATCCATCAAAAATCTTAAAGCACCAAACTTTTCAAGCTCCATTTTTTAGGTATCAGGGCACATGATACATCAGGGCGTTTTAGAATACGTAAATTTTCCGAACTACCTTAACTGGACTGTTCACAATGTGATATTTTATTAAGGTCACATGATACATTTGATTATTACATATTTAAAAATGGACATTAATATTAGAATAATAGCATATTATTTAATTCACGACTACAGTAACAAAAACACCAATATTATAAATTATCACTGGATGCTGGAATAAAGAAATAGTACAAACGATGCATGTGAACAGATGGTATGCCAATGATAAAAATTCCTAATTTCAATATTTCTGAAGTAGTTACGTGTATTTATATCCGAATAATGCTGAGTTGCTCAGTAATATGACAGTTATTACGTTAGCTATCAATTATTTTATTTGTATCCCGCAGTGAAAATTTTGATTTTTTCGTATTAATTTTTGTAAAAATGAACTTATGCTTTCCCAGCAATTAGATCAATCACTCATATATTGAAGATTTTAAAGGAGAGAGGAATTTCATCGACTTACAGTATAATAATTTTATTACTAATAGCTTAAAAGTATTATTTCAATTTAAACCTCTCTACATCAATTACTGTATTTTATTTAAATAATAAAATATTAAAACGATATGTGATAGAAAATACTATTCAAACACAAGTATTTGAAAATATAAATTTTATTCCCGTGTATGTGTTTATAACATGTGGCACAGAGTGTAATAAAAGGAATAAATTATTTTATTACATTATTTAAGTACTGCGGATAAATAAATTATTGCGTACATTGATAGTTTTATTCATTTAAAATAAACATTGTCATTATTTGTCTTACTTGATTGTTTTAAACAGTTTCTATGAAGTCGTTTAATCCTGTGGTTTAAATTACTTCAATTGTTACCCAATATTCTAGAGAACATTTCTAAAATTCAAAAGTAATATAGTATAATTATAAAAGAATAAAATAAAAAATTAACAAAAATATTTACATTTATTTAGATATATCTGTATTCAACAGGCTCAGTATATACCGACGAAACTCATTGATACTGTGTGACTGACATTATTTAAATGCTTTGTATAAATAGATTGTTGTGTACATTAATACTCGTAGTTTCATTCCTTTTTAACTAAAAATGTCATTATTTGTCTTAATTGATCGTTTTAAACACTCTATGAAGTCATTTGATCCTGTCGTTTAAATTACTTTTATTGTTAAAAATATTTCTAAAATTCAAAAGTAATATAGTTTAATTAAAAAAGAATAAAGTAAAAAGTAAAAATAAAATATTTAGATGCATTTAAATAATATATCTTTATTCAACAGGCTCAGAATATACCGACGAAACTCATTGATATTGTGTGTCTGGTTGATCGCAAGAAACAACACTAGTTTAAAGAATCTCATCCTTCTCTACATCTTAGTACCGGTCACTCTAAGAAAACGTTGAAGTCTTTATTTTACGCTGAGTATTGAAGTTCTTGGTTTGTCAGTGAAATTGATATGTTGAATATTGGATATCAGCTTGAAAATACTTGGGTACATTAAAAAAAACTTTAATCTTAACATCTAAGTATTTTCTAACTGCTTTTGACAATAAAGTTTATTTATTTTCATTACATTTATTTAAATGTAAATAATAAGCAGATAAACAGAAGTTACTTTGTTCCTCATTTGTACAGGGTGATCATGTTTGGTACGGATGTAAAATGCTGATATATTACGAATTCATATTTTATATTCTGGTTATAAGAGAGATATACTTTTTCGTCACATAAAAGAAGTATTCGCATAAAATTAGCATTCCCAAGATAATAAAAAAAACTTTGTGGTTATTTGTGCTGAGAGCAACCTAACAAGACCAATTTTTTATATGTAGCAAATTTTTTTATCATTCTGTCATTATTTATTGATGCAAAAGGCCTTTTCGGCCGCATGGCGGGCATCATCAATGCTGTGTCCTTTGGCAAGAGGTGTCTGAAAAGTTTGTTTTTTTTGCATCAATAAATAATGACAAAATGACAAAATCTTTTACTACTTATAATGAACATCGATATGTCAACATCAGACTTCCCCCCAGGGGGCTTACATCTAGTAAGTACGTGTTTGGCGAACACGGGGCCCCGAGCTGAGTCTGGCATTGCTTCCACTTGCTTGTGCCATGCTCCTTCCTTTCTCTTTTCTGACCTTCCTTGGTCACCTCTTGTTCTTTTCGATCCCGACGCTACTAGGTTGCGAGGGCTAGGGTATCGTTCATTTTCCTCTTTCCTCTTCTTCTTTTTTTTTTTTTAATGTTATTTAGTAAAGTTGTGAGATATAATGGGATTTGAGTTTTGAGTTGTAATTCAGGAGGGTTTTTAGTGGGTATGGCTGAGTCATTCGGCGAGTCCCACACGCGGGGAGAGTCATGTTGGCTCTCCCTAGTGCGTAACTGCATTTTCCCTACCTGTACAAGTTTTAAGGGCTCTAATGACCTTTGATGTTGACGAGCCCTAAAGCCCCACAAAAAAAAAACAACAAAACATCAGACTTATTCCTCCAAAGACCAATTTTGTTGTTTGGCGATAACCATGTATTACCATCTATGATATAGAAAACCATTGTTCATTATTTTCTGCAACAGCCTGTATATTGAGTGAATGAAAAAAAAAATTATAACCATTACTTAAAATTTAAACTTTTGTTTCATTGTCAATTCTGTTTTTTTCATTGTACGAAATGCGTCCAGGAATGTCGAAAAGCACTCTCTGTTTGCTGTTCCAAAAATAAAAAATTAGTCACTTATGATAAATATTGTGCCTTATACATGTCAACGCAGAATAGGAAAAATTATATTTTGATAAACCCATCTTTTGTGTGTATATTTTTGGTCACATTTCTTTTCAAAAGGATACTCGGATTCTATAATAATTAAGACGATACTAAATGGAAGAGTGGCATCATGAATTCACAACATCGAAAAGAAATGTGCTCAATAAATAAATAAATAAATAAACATGTGCAATTATGTCGAGACTGCATAAACCAATAACATGAATGTAATTTTTGGATATGTGTAAGTGCATCACATTATCTTTATTTCAGTAGTTCAATTTCATAAATAATCTCCAATTAAAAAGGATTAACTTGTTGAGAAGACTTTAATAATGGATATAACTTTAATTGACTTTGACTCTTCATCTCATTGGACTTATATGCTATAGAATGCATACAAATATTATTTCAAATGAAGCTCATCAATGTAAAAAAAAATTTTTGCATTAGCGAAAGCTGAGACTCTTGACTGTATTTCTCATCGGAGACTATTACTAAAGAAAGGCTTCATGGGTGATGTCACATGAAGATGAAGAGGTGGGGATGTGATGGATGGGGGTTGCGGCTACTTGGGAGTCGACTCAGCCTACGGCGTACGGCAACAGATTCCTGGAAAACGCGTCCGGAGTTAAGGTGCAGGTATGCCTTCTCGGATACTGCGCTAGATTATCATCACTGCCTTAGAAATATCCTGCACTCTCGCCACAAATTCCCCATGTCTTGATCTTCCACTATTTGGACTCTACTTCAATTGACCCCCCCTCCCATTGTCGCTAAATTATGCATTTTCGTGACGTAGCCATTCTCGAACTTTCGCGTTGTACGTCAACCTTTATGCTAAAGCTGCAAACTCGTATTGCATCATTTTTTTTCGTATTGCACTAGAAAAACAATTTTTGAAATTGTACATTTTCTTTGTGAGTACACTTCGTCTTCTTAAATCATCACGACAAACATGAGAGCTTAAATAGTTGACAAAAATCTTATTTGGACCGTACGATAAGCCAAATACAAAACATTCAAAACTTGTCGAAAATATTACTTTCATTACAAGCTATCAAGAACCATACTAAATGCAGCATATTTGCTTAGGAACATTTTCACCACTCGTTGATTACTAATTAGGAAAGTATGAAATTATGAAATATTCCAACTCCATCTGCTCAAAAATTAAGAGAACAACTAACTTTTTATGATTTATTTATGTCGAACAATTCTTTTTTGTGGCACCTGTTTCAAGATATTAAATGTCATAAAATTAATTTGGAACAAAATATAATGAACTTTACGACTGATATGCATATAATTTTTTGTCTTTCGTTACAATTTAAATTAACAATTACGATGTATTCAGCTCAAATATTATGGTTAATATTTGAGCTGAATACATAGTAGTTGTTAGTTTGTATGGTAGTATTATGCCTAATATGCATTATTTAGTTGATTCATTAAATTGGCCGTCTATTTGAGACATTTAGTACATAATTTTATGTTTTACATGAAATCTGATGAGAATATATTTAGAATATATTTGAGTGTTTTTTTAATTTTCAATGTGAGGAATTACTTTTAAAGCAAATGACATTCAGTGATTACTTGAGGATTGTAGATAGTATGTCTCGTCTTCTACGTTGGAATAACTTGTCAGAAACTTTCTAAAGAATCATAATTTATAACAAACTTAATTATATTTGCTTCTAGAAACAATTAAAGCAAGATCGCTGACTATGCTGGTAAAGTATCTTGACCATTATAATTATGTTAAACATTTAATTAATATCCGTCACAATTATTGAAGAAACTGTTTCCCCAAACAAAAAGAAACAATGTAATATCATCATGAGATTCTCACGTGTATTCATTGTGAAGTGATACACATAATAAATATTTGTATAATTAAGAGGATAATGAAGAAATGTTTCTGGAAACACGTCATGAGATTTACGAGATAAGAAGTTTTTAACGCAAGCTGCCTAATACAATCGGTTGCATATAAATTATTTTTGGCGCAGTTGCGGAAAATGCTAATTTGTGTTTTTTAATAGATCATTTTCATTCTGTTTAGTTTTAATACATCAACGCTCTTAAATTTTGTCCAAGAATGTATAATGCATGTATGTATTCGTTCGGCATATCGATGGGAAAACTACTCAAGGCAGTGTTCCATCGCCGCTTACTCCGTCCGCTCTGGATTTAAGAAGCCATGGTGATGAGAATTGATGTCCAAATGAGATGAGGGATAAATGATGATGAGTGAATGTTGTGGTGGAATGATAGGCAAGGGAAACGGGAGAACCCCGAAAAAAAACCTGCTGCGAACACCGCTTGGTACACCATCGCGAATTCTACTTGGATCGGACAGGGTTTGAACCCGCGTCACCAGAGGTAGAAGGCACTGGGCCACGGGTCCAATGCATTATGGATTTGTTTTAAATCACTTTAATTTGTTTTGTCGAGGTGCTTTAATTAACATCGAGCATTCGCGGACGCGGGATATTAACCACCGTTTTCGAAACACTCGTTTGAAAATGCCCACCACCCTTCCAGGTATTCATTCTTTACATATTAGACAATAGACTGCGGTCTTATCATTTCTCCCGGTCTCTGTGATCAACAGCATATCAATTGACAACGTCGTGAAGGAAAGTTCAGGGTTGCCAATCTGCCACTTAGCGAGTATCACCGATTGTTATTACTCCTACCATAGTCAAAAGAAAATAAAATAAATATTTCACATATACTTAAATACAGTTTACTGTCTATTATTTACGTGAGACATGCGTAAATGAGAATATGATGGGAAAGCAAGAGAACGAGGACGACGATGTAGGAAAGGACAGGAGGAGGAAGAAACCATGAGAAATGAAACCCTGGTAATGGCGAAGAGCTCAGGAACCGGGTAATAGTGTATCGTAAATAAAATGAAAAGAATGTGTATTGTACAACTTTTTTATTATATAATTGTTGTCTTTTTCAAATCTTATTTCCACTTGTACGTTTCACGAGTGTTGACTACCTGTGATTTCTTGCAAAATTTTCAATGATTCCAATTAAAATTGACAAGAGGAATTCGGTGATGTGTTTGCAGCCAGGGATTTTCCATAACATACATTGAAAAACACTGTATCAAAATGTTTACTTTCTCATATACGCAGTATAAATAAAGTATCGCAATAGTGAAACAAATTGAGAGCGAGATTTCGATGGAAATATCCGTTTTGGCGATCCCTGATTCTGAAAAAGTTGTTTTTGACGTACGTCCTTCCATCTGTCCGTCTTTGCTCAGCGATGCCGAGTAAACGGATGAATCAATTTAATTCGCATTTCGTATTTACGGTAGAAATTACTTGTCAATGCACGTGATCTAATTTTTCTTTTACTTTGAAACAAAGGGTATTTCACATGAAGGTCAAAGTACCCGTTTGAATGTTTCTCCAAAACGACTTCAACGATTTTGCTTAAATTTTCTGTACGTAAAGTACAATTAGTATGCATTACATCCGCATTAGAGGTATTTCGCTTGAAAGTTTGATATAGATGGAGTAAAATAATTCCTGTCTGTTACACTGACACATTAGTTTACTGTTTCAAGAAGTTTAAATAATATTTAGTAGTGTAAATGGACCAAGCAGACGTAGAATACACTTTTCGTAAACTGAAATGAAAGATATTATAATGAAAAAATACATAAGAGGACAACAAACACATTGCAGATACGAAAATACAACAATTTCTGTCTACATCGAAATTACATTTACATAACATTTTTACAATATTTATAAGACTGATATGCCTTTATATGTTTTGAAATAATATTCTGAATATTTATTTACTTTCAAATTTCAAATAAAAAACAGTAAGTTCATCTAGCGACTTTGAGAATAAATAGAGCACTAGAAGACGACACAAATTTTGAGGACCACACTTCAGAAATAACCCTTCCACTATATAATTTTTTTCTGTCTCTATGCTGCAGACGGAGTAACGTATATGAGAAAGTAAGTGCAATAGTTTTGCACCATTAGTTTCTTCTTTCCCTTGTAAAGTACTATAAGGTTTACTGGAATACGCAATACACCACTCTCTTACTTCCGATTTGTTTGTTTGTTTTTCTTGCCATGACTGATGGTTTTCCATGGCTCCTAACGGTGCTTAACGAATATTCTGGCCGCAGTCTACTTGTAAGCCACGAAACTGGTCAAAAACGGCTGACCCGCTGATTAATTTGCGGAAAGCTGGAATTACTTTAAATCTTCTTATAAATGTAAAAATAGTAAATTAAAGTTTGCACCAATTTTCTCCTTGTGCTCGATGTGGAGAAAAAACTTCGAATTTTTTATATTTTTTTCGTTTTTTTCGCAAAATACTCGTAAATGACGTATTTCAAAGAAAAAAAATTTGTCACTAAAATTTTCAATTATCACTAAAAGTTTATTCAATTCTCCTGTAAATGAGTACATTATAAGTGAATTTCCGTCAATGGGTAAATTCAAAAAACATTTTTTTCATTTTCACAAAAATGGTTCATTTATCTTTTGTACTCTTCTTTGTATTTAATGTCTTATATGGACAACAAATGAATTACGTTCTAGGCCATCTATTACCGTCTCAAAAGTAACATTTAATCGTTTTATTAAAAATTTATTTTTTTCGTTTACACGCAAATAGCTCTCATAAGATTACATAATTATAAGAAAATTACATTAATAAGTTCTCAGTGTTATGTATCGAATGATAATATCTCGCTTAAAATCTCGCTACGCGGTAACTATGTAAATTCAAAAATCTTTAATGTTTTATATTTTTGTCAAAATAAGCATATTTTTGGAAAGCAGGTTTTATGTGGAAAATTCAATACATTCAAAATAATATTATTAAGAATAACATAACTTTTATGCGGTGTACTATCAAGTCTTGTTCCTTGGATCGATTGATTCTTGAATATTGAACTTTGAATTTAAATTGAATTACAATGAATAGAAATTTAATTCAACAGAATTTTTCACTCTTTATCCAAATTTTGGGCGTTTGAGAATGTTTAACCGCTACTGATCCTTACCATAGGTGGCACCCTCAGCGGCAGTTTTAGTAATGGTTTCTTCAACTTGTACATTTCCTCTGCGATTGGCCGATCAGTAATTTTATGTTGAGTATTCATGCAAGACACCTCTGCAATTTACCCACATTAGGCAGCATTTAATGGAATGTTATCTGCAACCATTAGCTCTGAACCCTTAAAACACCTACAAAATAACCATTAAAAACTGAGGTGACAAGAGAACTGATACTAGAAAAAATATATTCGTCAACAATTCAAATGAATCTGTCTTCGTCTGCATAGCCATATGTCATTAACTGTGGTGACGACAGAAGTAAACGAAGCAGAAACAGTCTTCGCGCTCGCTCTAACTAGCATTTCGCTAGTTGCGAATGATATAATTGAGCCACTGATGGTGAAGGATTGAACGACGCAAATTTTTGTGTTAATTCTAAATAAATATATCATTACGATTAAAAACATTATCTCATATCATATAAACCTGTAGTAGAATAAAGAATATTAGCAAAACTACCCGGCGTTGCCTGGGATTTGGAAAGAAACTTAAAACGATCATTACGAGACATAAAAATACCTAAAACAATTCACAAATGAAACAAAAAATTAAAAAACAATTATTTTCATTGTTAAACAGAAACAAAATTACATCAACATTAAAAGAAAACTTGGCACTGTGTATTGATATATTTTACCCTACATAGAGTATTAAAAAACTTGTCAGCAGGTCTGGCTTATGTAGCTCATTTTGCCTGGGGTTCTTACAATATTCTAAATTCCTATGTTACTTTCCATATTTCTCTACTTTCGAGATATTACATTTTTACTTTTATTTATATCAAAAATGAAATATCTCTAAGAAAACCTACAAAATACACAGTTTTCAGTATTATATGCTAATTTGTACGTAATAACGAAAATATTTTAAAATTCAGGCAGAAGGAAAATGCATTTTGCACAGAAAACTTAATAAAAAAAGCACCTGAATAAAACTTTTTAATATTTTGGTATTCATTTTATCTACAAGTTATGTACTTGAAAACAACGTTCTTCACAGTCTTTATATAATTTTGCTTCCACGATTCGGTAACGTAGAATTTGCGTCCGCCTCACGTAACGCTTTTGAACTCTAGCGGACAATCTATGATTACCAGCTTATTTTCATAGTTTTTCTCTGGTAATTCATCATTATTAGCCACACCTTGCATTTTACTTCAAATAATCCTTAAGAAAACTCCTTTGAAATTTCAATAATTTCATCGATTACTTTTTCCGATTTCCATGCCACAGACATACCTTAGATTTCACTTTTATTAGTGTAGATGTAAAAAAGATTTCGTATGTTTACGAAACGTACGTGGATAAAGATATGATGTACCATAAACACTTGAGCGTATCCACACAACACTATCAAAAACACATTTTATTTTATACTTCCAATCAGGATAAACCTTCGTTGGTAATCCTAGCGACACATCTATATTTTGGTAACTACTTGTAGTTTCGAAACGAAAGAGTTTTATTAAATCTATTTTTGTGAAATATACAATTGTAAGGCATTCATCCTTACATTTTCAATGTAAAAGTGAACTGTTTTGTTTATTACCACGTATACATGAAAAAAGAATAGTCGAGTTTGCATAATAAAAATGAATAATGCAAAGCCACCAGTAATCATAATGCAAAGTATCGTTATGAATATTCCATACATTTTTATATAACGGTAAATTCCGACATTGCTTTCCCAAGTCACAGATTAGGAATGTATCCAACAAGAATTATTCCTATCTTAATCTGTTTGAATATTTTTAAGAAATACGAGCGTAATGAATTAGTATTAATATATCACTAATTACTTAAGAAGAATGAATTTGACAGTATCGATGTATTAGAAAACATTTGAATGAAAATGACGTTCTATGAGTGGAGATTGGATCATGAATGAATTGTTCCGACCAAGTGGCTCAGTTTGAGGCGGAGACCTCTCATGAAGATAAAGGTTCTGAGTTCGAATCCCGGGTGAGGTTTGGGTTTCTTCACCATGCGTTGTACCAGTAGAATGCAACCATTGTTCCCTTGTATCGCCATATCGTCGGATGTCTGGGATCCTTAGACTCGCCGCGAGATATTTCAACATAGTCTTCATACTGAAAACTAAATAATATTTTTTTACTAGGCAGAATATTATGGAAGAAAAGACAAAATTGATTATGTAACTTAGACACCAAGTGAAGATAGTCATAAAGTATTGTTGATTTCAATGTAAATTATATACGTTTTACTGGCTTGAGAAATAAAACATGAAAGGTAGTCACAACTGTAGTAAGGAACGCATGTGATTATTCAGAGAAATCGAAAATAAAAATATATTGCTTTGAAGTAGGAAGAATGAAAAAGAAATTTTAAGAGAAATTGTGCAACTTATCATGGAGAATAGAGTTGCACAACTTATCCTGAAGAAAACGCAGGTAGTCAATAGATAAAGGACTAGAGGAGGTAATCAGTGAATAGATAATAGAAACAAGAGGAACATTTTTACGTGAAGTAGTCGCGAAAGGAAGACTATGTTTAAAGCACTGTAGGGTGGAAGGATATGACTCCGGTAAGATGTTTAAGTATTATAGATTCGGGCTTCAGGCCTCCTTTACTGATATAACATGATGACAGGTTGTCATTGTTGTGAAGTGGATCATACCTCCGTATCTACTTAGCGAAAATACTACTGGCTTGCGTGCAATAATCGTTCATGTTCGTAGGAAATTTCTATATTCAATTATACTTAAGGATTTAGGAGGATTTATTTATATAGAGGCTGGTCATTACTAAATAACATATCGTGAGGCAGTAATGTTGGTTATAAGAAAGTATAAGAAATTTCAACAATAATAATATATGATAAATTTATTGTCAAAAAAGCACATGACCACGTTGATGACAAACTAATTTTTTCGACGAGAAATAATGTCTCAAAAAGCATATATAATAGTACTTGTTAATTGTTCTTTAAAAGTGTGGCACGTTTAGCCGAACAATAGATATCGACATCTGGAAAATGTTTTGCAAGAGATAGAGAAGCCATTATTGTTTACATCGGTGGTAACGCAAAATGTACAATGTTAGGAGATGAAATTTATTTGACCTTTAAGAGAGAAGAGACTTGAAACATTTGCGATAGAAAGGATTAGTCATGAGTAGTAATTTTGCAGAAGATGCATTTTAAGGATCCAGAAGCGAGTCAATTGATAGACCTGTGTTTCAGAAATAGCATAAATTAAGCAATTCCAGCATAGAAAAGGGAGGGAAAGTGATCAGATATGTGGAAGTTAAAGTGAAGGTGGTCAGCAATTAGCATGTGATCCAAGAATATAAAGATGAGAAATGTTATATTTATATATATTTATTTTAGTTTTCTATAAGGAGAAAGCACAATTGAAGGAAATATTACTATTACTACCGATATGACAACAGTGCAAAATTCTTTTGCTGCAGTTTTGTGAAAGATGTGTGAAGTAAAAAAGATCTTGTGTAGTAAACGCGAAAGATTAGTTGATAGGTGGGTTAGCAAGAGGACGTTAAAGAGAACCAAGAAGGCAACCGCAGAGAGGGAAAAGCGATGTTAAACAGTAAAAAAATACAAAACACTTACACGCAAATTTAAGATCGAAATTATGTTAGCTCACAAGAGAAATCGCTAGTAATAACGAAATTCCTAGGTATGATAAATCAACCCGTGAAATTCTTGAGAGGAGCACAGAAATGATAATTGACAAAATGATACATTGCAATGAATCCATGATTAGTGAATACTTCCCGAAGATATGGAAGATGAGATTGGTACATCTGATGTTGAAAAGAAAAATTGGTGTCACACAAATGACAAGCCAACAGTGGAGGCCACTTCGCCTCATACACACCTTGGAAAGATTATTAGATGAGAAGCCATGAGAAAGTTAACTGAAGGAATCTTGAGGGAAATAATTTGATAATTAACAGGTAGTATGAATTTTGTAGAGGATAAAGCACCAAAAATGAGATTCAAGATTTCTTTGGAATAATTCAAAATAGGGAAACTAAATATAGCATTTGTCTTTTGAGTGTAGAAGGTGGGTTGGATCATGTAGATATTAGTTTACCAACGTTAAAAGAAAAGAGAGTTCCAGGCCCTTCTGTAATATGACATGATTCTGCCCAGAAGATAGGTTCCTGGTCATGGGGATAGAGAATCATCGATTAATACAGGAGATACATGGGGTATTCCTCAGAGTGCTCTGCAGTGCGCCATTTTTATGGAGGGTGAGATTGAACGATTTTTAATCGCTTTTGAAGAGAAAAGGAATAGGCAGTGTGGTAACAATTGAAGTTAGGAGAAAGAGCCAAATAATATGTAAGTAAAGTTACAATGTATGGGAGCTGTCTCAGCTATTGTCTTAAGTTAGTTTCTGAGGAAAAAAAGCAGAAAAATGTGGATTGAATACGCATTAGGAAACAGGAAATATCTAATAACAAAAAACTTGAAAACAAAAGGGACATATCAAAAACATTTCGAAATTAAGGGATGACACTTGAGCATATTCTAATTCTTTAACAACAATTTTAATGTATTCTGCAGATAGTCTTAAAAACGTTTTAGCTTAAATGCGTATATGATGGACCATATAGTGATAAGAGAACGCTCCAAGAAAGAGCAGTGCGTCCTATTTTAACTCATGAATGTACACTGTGGAGAAAATAGTTATACTTTAGCATTTGAAAAACAAGTTAAAGAGTATTCAACGATTTTACATAAAGGATTTGTCCAGATGTTATCGTAATGTATCCAATTACGTTATGAACGTTTCACGAGGAGTATTGTATACAGATTTCCGCGTACGTAAAATAAAAGATCAAGAGATAACGAAAGAAAGAGTAAGTAACATTGATAGCTGATAGTTGCTCATGGCATGTGGATTCACTTGGCATGGAGTCACCCTTGGTTTGAATTTCAATGGGACCAGATGACATTTGTAGGTTTTCCCTTGAATATTTCACTTCGTACGGCAGTGATGGCGGAAAAGTTATTGCGGCTTACAACGGCAGATGTATACTTTGATGGGAGAATCTATATCCAGACGTTCCTCCCAAAATGTTTCAATAATATCTCGTGAGTGTGTAGCATACATCGTGTCATATATTTATACGCAGAATATAATATGCAAATAATAGTCTAGGCCAACCTCTTACCTATTCTTCATGCAGGAGACTTCGGGTATAGTCTCAAGTTACCTACCAACAAAAATTTGTTGATTGAGTCTCCTTACCGCATTCTGTACCGANCCGCATTCTGTTCTGAGATCTCGTACGAGTAACATCGTTTCAGTATCCTCTCCACCACTCGTAAGTTTGACACCCACGTAAATTTGAAAAGCTGTATTAATTAGAGAGTGTGACAACCTAACGCATCTTTTCGCGGGACTTTAGGGCTTGACAACGTCAAGGTCATTAGAGCCCTCTAACGCGTCAATACAACTAACTATACTAATCGTGATTGTTACTAAAACAATTCTAATCTGACACTGACTTAGAACTGTACAAAACCAATCATGACAGTATACTTTGTCTTGTGTTCCACTGCATCTAGAATGTAATAAATGTAAATCTTGTGTTGTTGGATCACTTTTTATATTTTCTTACGTTAGCTCATTTTGTTTCATATTTTTGTGGGGGTTCATAGAGAACACGCAAAGATTTCTATATTTGTAATTAAGAGTAAATGTGGAAGATGAGAGCCACCCCTACAAGTTGACCTCAGAAGATCCCTTCACTATGGTGCACAGTAAACTCAAACGAAAAAATATGTCAATACGGAAGAAATATGTCAAGAAAGAAGAAGAATAGCAGGAGTTTTTGACAAGATGGCAAATAAAATGGGAAAAGGCAATTGAATCAAAACAGTTTATAAAAGCTTCAAAAACATTAATAAATATGGTACGATCAAGTATGTGGCTTCATGAAGTATGTTAGCCCTTTTTTTGGCTTAAAAAAAAAAAAAAAGGAAAGGACGTTGTTCCAAACTGTGTGTGTGGAAGACATGAAGAGGGGTAAGTTCTATTTAGTAGGAATGTAATTTATATGGAAACGAAATAGTAAATTAGTGTAGGTAACTTAATAACTTGAATATCTTCAACACCGATAATAAAAGGTTATTAATTAATAGCGAACTATTAAATTGTGCAGTTTTTGTTCATATCAAATTTAAATCTTGAAGTGGCAGCCAGAGAAGTGTTAAATGCCTGAACGGATTGCAGAAGGAGTCGTTCCTCTGTCCAATCACAACACTAACCCAACCCTCTCCCATCCTAACATCCATAGTTGGTCCATCGACAGACATCACGCCAGCGGCAGTACCGTGCTGAGCCAGCATCTTCCCATGGTCTATTACATCTGTATCTTCACAACACTCGGCCTTTGTGCGCCTGTCTCACAGCATCCTCCCCCTCCTCTATCCTCACTCCCTCATCACCACCGTCCTCAGATCCACTCGAACACGACCTCACTTCTCACAATAATGAAAGCGAACGTAATTAAAACAAGCTCCCCCAACTCTCCCGTGGCCGGTCGCGCGATCTCTTTCTCTCTCTCGCACACAAGCCTTAAGTTTACACCTTGTTAGAATGTCTGCCGTACGTTCTTGCGCCTCACCGTCCTCCACCAACTCTCTTCGTAGGCCCGCCTGCCTCCACCACCGATGCCGCCCCCATCGTCACCGCTGCCCCCTCCGTCGCCGCCGGCCTGCGCTCTTCGGTTCCGAACACGGCCTAAATCACGCGGGACAAGTGAAAAACGAGCAGCGCGATGAAACCAGCAGTGGGGGCGGTGGCGTAGTCGGAGGCTCGGACTACGCATGCGCGAGGCCCAACCCTTCGTCTTCTCTCTCGCATCCTCTGATGCAGCCGATACACGAAGCTGCTCCCTCCTCCATCGCCACTACCGTCGTCACCGCCACCGCCGGACTCTGCTTCTTAATGACCAGCTCCGGTTAATTGGAAGGGACTCGACGGCTTGGCGCCTGACCGGTCCTCCGTCCGAACGACTAGCATTGCGGGAGGCATCACCGGCACCATGCTGCCCCCGCAAACCCGGTTCGCGGTCCTCGCGCCGGCGGTTTACCAGAAGCGGCTCATCGCCGTTCTCACGCCAGTGTCGCGCGGTCCTGTCCCCTTGCGACCGAGCG
The DNA here is from genome assembly GCA_002313205.1 of Laupala kohalensis. NCBI lineage: Eukaryota > Metazoa > Arthropoda > Insecta > Orthoptera > Trigonidiidae > Laupala > Laupala kohalensis. Next base: position 3,862,622 of record NNCF01127530.1, on the reverse strand, counting down.
AGCCAAGCAGTCTTTCTCGGAGCCCGACCTCTGGCTCTGCCGTGGGAAAGGAATCTCGCGGTCCACGCCCTCGCAGGCAGGGTTCGAACCGGCGCGCCGGGGAACGTGCGCAGCCTCCGAGTGCTCGCGCACGCCCGCCCACTGCGACGGAACGCGCTCGTGCGCTGTCACGCCCGCGCGGAACACGAGAGGACGAAGTGCAAGCGTGGCGCGGCTGTCGCGGGATGCAGGGTCGCTTCGAGTGTTCCTGCAGGTGCTGTGAAGTAATTTTGATTAGAAGACGATACACAAGTTTTAAGTATATTTACATTTTTCTAGCCAACCGAAATCATTATATATTAAGAGAGCTAATATGACATAATTTTTGCATATTTTTGTGATTTTTTCAAAATATGTTCGTTTATAAAAGCAAAACGAAAACTAAATTAAGAAAAAAAGATATTAATTCAATTCAACCATTCATCCATTTTAATTGTCGATGAAAATGCTTTTTAAACGGAGTATCCGTTACATGCAGGTTCAAATATTAAAATAACCAAAAACAAGAGTTGAAATATAAAAATAGTAGAGACAAAAAATTATAGATTAATAATAATAATTTAAATATTTGAAAGAAAGTAATCAATGAACTGCTGTTCAATTATAACATAAATGAAATAAATACATTTGATATGTAATACAAGGCATGATTTGTATGATTTGCAATATCTGTATTTCGTATCTTATCTTATTTATGAACTTCATAATTTTTGTATTTTAGTTTGAGTGTAACTCTCTCAAACCAAGAAATAAAACGGAGAAATTTTGAACAATAATGTGAATTGATGTCTTACCAGAAAAGACTAAAATAAAATTACTCATTACATAAAGTTGTTATTTTGTATGAACTCATGGAGGATTCCGTTTAACTCTTCAGTGTAGACATGAAGAACATCTCCGAGGTGATGAGGGGACTCTCCTTTCAATTAATTTAAGGCGTTGCAGTCTCCAAAGTGCTCGATACAATGGGCAGGAACAGCCATGTCACGTGCTATGACAGCTTAATAGGGTTCGTGTGTGCTCAAAAATAGCCTGCGTTGTTTCGTAGTAGCCCCGTGAAGGTAGATGAAAACTAATGGCAAGAAAACAGAAGTATTTGGCTACTCCAAACGCTGTACAAAATATAATAGTTTTATCACTGTTTTATGTCGAAAGTTTCAAAAATTACTTTCTAGCCTTCCACTACGTTTTCTTGAGCGTACTTAGAGCCATATATCGGTCTTGTTACGAGTAACATTTTTCTACAGTTGTTATTATTTAACAATATCTGAAGAATGTTATCTTATGAGACAAACGAGAAATCAATATCTTAAATGAATTTTGTTTTGTTAATTTAGTTATTTTTTATCATTCTTTAATTTGCTATAGGTACATCAAGAGCACAAACTTTATGATTTTGCAGCTTGAGTGAAATGTATTGCTCTTTACATCTCAGAATTTTAAATTAATATAAAATTTCTAGAAATACATTTCTCATTAGAAATGAAATTATAATTTGAAATATTTTCTAAAAATCAAGTAACCTGATGAAGCCCAGAAAATATGTACTAAAAGTAACTATCAATATTTGGGTCGAATTAGGAAAATTTAATTTTGAAATTTGTTCCATATAGATGTAAAACTTCCTGTATGTTCCTCTACGACTACATGACGCGAATATCTGTAGAACTGACGATTTTTTTTTCACCAAATTGGTTCAGGACACTCGTAGGCCATTTTAGGTTCAAAGATTTAGTAACAAATTCCAACAATTAATGCAGTAGTGATAAAACTTTTATGTAACTTATTAAGAAAGAATCGAAACTATACTACTGATCATATTTCAAAATTGAGGGAAAAGCATCTTAAGCAACTTTCAGTAATTTTCACTCAATGGTGCCAATGAGTTCACCAAATCAGAATGGTTAATTATTCTGAGAACCATGTATTTCTCATTACACGATTCACACATCTTAAATGCGTTTGTAGAAAATTAATTTGTGTAATTGTTGCTTAGTGTACCTCAGTTTAATAAACGCAAGAGGGTTTGCGAGGAAAACGTACATATCATAGTGTAAAAACCAGTACAAACTGATGACATTTATTCACCCATGTAAGTTACAGAGCAGTTGCTGCAATCGTAGAGTCTCCTTGGAAAATAATTGGGGAGTAAAAATTTACCGCATATCAAAATTTGACTCAATTTTCAAAAATAAAAAATCGTTTTAGTTGAACAATTATCAAGTTAACAAAACTTTCATTCCATTAGGACATGAAACAAAATTTTAAAATAGTTCAAGTTTTTTAAATTCTGTTTTTTTTAAATTTTCTAATACATCAAATGACCAAAATTGGCCAAAAATAGCAATTTTGGAAATTTGTTCTAAGTACGCAGCATATTATAGAAAATCAACATGTACTTTGACAGACTCGATACAGTAGGAACTTCTCTCATTTTTATGTTGTAGAGAAATTGAGAAAGTACATCCCTTCCGATTTTTTATTGGTATTTTTTCCTTAGTTTTCATCACTGTTAATATAGAACCTCGTAATATATTTTGTATATTCCTTAGACTTTTGAAATTGGATAAAATTTTCATATATTATGCAAATCACGTCAGTAAGGTTTTAAACAAACCATTCGAACAGCAAGTGAATTTGTTCCTAAAGATCTTTCGTATACAATTATTAGAAATTTTTTCAGAAGGAGAATTCAAGTTATTAATAAATATATAGAAAATGAAGTGATGAATTTGCCAACTACTGGATAAAATACTGCCTAGGTAAATACTATAAATGTAGAGGATAAGAAGTGAACAAACAACCAGTAAATGATGATGATTATATTTATGATTAAAAATGCAGTTAAAATCTTCAAATGACCGACATGATTTTTAATAACTCATACCTCAATTGTTCTTATTCTTTTAGTCTTAAAAAATGGAGAGGACAACACACTAACAGACAAGACATCTCGATTTTTCAATGCTAGATTACGCTAGCAAAGCTGCTCCCTTGTAATTTCGCTTGAAAGAATTTCTTGACAATAGAAATAAATAAATTACGAACGACAATATAAATCGCTTGATATGAATCATCCTTTCTGCAAATATTCATCATAAACTGTAAAGAGTAAAATATAATGCATTTTTTTACGACTTCAAATAACATTCATACAACCGCCAGAACGGCTGCTTCCTCCCGCTTGGCGAGCGTTTCAGATTTTCGTTTGAATCCTTCCATGGATGCAACATATATTTTTACTTAACACTTTGTGTATAAAAGATAAGAAACCACTGAATGATGTCCGTATGTTTCCATGGCGGGTGTTTATTCTGGAACTTTGTGATAAATGGCTCATTGAAATAGGGGTTAATAAGAGATAAAGTGGTTGAATATGTGACAGACATTGCTGTGGTTGTGGATATTTACGCTCATGACGTAACATAACTTTAGCAAAAAACCGTTATACTGTGAATTTGTGATTATAATCTAATCTACATTTTTCTTAATCGTATTATAAGTTTCCCAATTTTCCGAATTGAGTTTTTTTCCACTTGAAAAATTAATTTTCAAATTTCAAGATTTTCTGCAACATTGTTTCTCTGGGTTTTAAAAGGAATGAACGAGTGGTCCTGGAAATTCTATAAAGATACACATATTGATCATTATCGAAGAACAGTCTTAATAATTACTGCTTCTGTACATCGCGTGACGCACGAATTTATCGTACTAACGTCGCATTCGATTACGAGTAATATTTAATTACATTTAAATACGAGTATATTTGTTCGCAATTTATAATCAAGAAATAAAGAGGAATTAAATATTTTAATATAATAATTGTGCGTAGACAAGAGACAAGGTTGAGTATGTCCAGCTTCACAAAACCTATTCAATACTTAGGAGAAATAACAAAATTACGTAATGATATATTATCTTCCCCATTGCCAGGCTAAGAGAACTTCTGCGTAGATAGTGTGTTCGAATTTACTGCAGTTAATCTGACCGACACCGGTTTGGTTGTTTTGTGTATTTATAGACCTCCTCAATCAGATCTTGATATATATTTTTTCGAAACTTCGAAATTGTTTTAAAGCATAAATAACTCATAAATCTACTAAATCTATCGTTATATGTGGTGATTTCAACATCGATTTCCTGAGTACATCCGACTCTGCACATTCACCAAATAATCGAATCAAGAATCTTATTGATTCCTTCAACCTTGTTACTACGATAAACGGCCCCACTCATCTCTCCGGTTCATCTCAAACATTGCTAGATCAAATTATCGTCAACAATGGAATCTCGTATCTCTCTGAAGTGTTTATCGCCGGATACAGCGATCATCTTGCTCAAGTATTGACTATTAGTAAAAAACTTAAACCGCTCAAAATCCTTTACAAGATTTAAAGTAAATTAATTGACACAAATCAATCCATATTTATAAATTATTTGCGTGCCGAACTCAATATATCCAAATCAATGTCCTCCAATTATATCCACCCACGTACCCAATTCTATGTTCACTTCCGAAACTAACGCCAGTGAAGTCATGAGAATCATCAGCTCATTAAATAATTTATTTCAACAGGCATAGATGATACACCCGAGTTTATTGTTAAATTTTCGTCCCATGCTATATTAAATCCACTCATAAATATTTTTAATAGTTCTTTATCGGAAGGGGTGTTTCCCAACATATTTAAGAGAGCTACAGTGAAACCTTTACACAAGAAAGGAAACAAACTTAATATTGGAAATTACCGACCAATATCTCTACTACCCACTTTCTCAAAAATCCTAGAAAAATTGTTCTATAAGCGTCTTCTAGATTTTTTATCAAAAAATAACATTCTCTCCGACGATCAACACGGTTTTAGGAAATCCTTTTCCACTACAAGCGCCATATTTTCCTTCTTAAACGATCTAACCACATCTCTTGACCGTGGAGAAAATCCTCAGGGTGTTTTTCTTGACTTATCCAAAGCATTCTATGTCATCGATCACGGAATCCTCCTTTCCAAATTGCATTCATGAACTTCCACATCAATTACTAATTTCTTATTTAAAATATAGATATCAACAGGTCGAAATATCCTATACTAAAATTAAAATATTTCAGCGTTGTCTTTCAGAAACAAAGCCACTTACTTGCGGAGTAACCCAAGGTTCAATTCTCGGCCCTATACTGTTTTTATTGTATATGAACGACATGTCATCATCCACATAAGATTGCAAAATGGTTCTTTTTGCTGATGACACTAATTTACTATGTAAACACGCCAATGCTCAAAAAGTTTTGTCTAACCTTTCGACTTGGTTCCATGCAAATCGTCTCATTGTAAACACTGACAAAACAGTGTCTATGTCATTTCACAATAGTATCACAAAATCTTTACCCCAGGTTTCTCTTTCTTTAAACGGAACACAATTAAAAACTGTTACAAATACAAAATTCTTAGGTCTCCATATTCAAGACAACCTCAAATGGAATTGTCACGTTGACAATCTTAATTACCAATTAAGCAAATTGTGTTGTGGATTCCGAATCATAGTTAACGCAGTTACTCCATGTATTTCCCGTTCCGTGTATTTTGCAAACGTTTACTCCCATTTACGTTACGGCATTACCTTCTGGGGTAATTCCGGTCAGAGTATTCAAACTTTCAGAATTCAGAAGAGGATAGTTCGGATAATTTGTAAATCTCACCCCCGAAACTCTTGTAAACCTTTATTCAAGGAATTAAATATCTTAACACTTCCCTGCATTTATATTTATGAAACGGTCGTGTTTGTTAAGACCGAATTACTGAATTACCACCCTTGCTTTATACGAAACAGTCTCGTTCACGAACACAATACTCGCAATACTAATAATATTCATCGCCCTAGAGTGTCAACCTCTCTTTGCCAAAAAATACCGTATCATTCGGGAATCGTCCTATATAATTCCCTGCCCAAGAATATAAAAGATATTATGAAATTGAATATCTTCAAATC